>KL660875.1:0-37459 GCA_000732775.1 Stachybotrys chlorohalonatus IBT 40285
GCGCTTGGTCTAACCGTTCGCAGACTTGTGGACACTAACTGTAATTACTGATTGGTGCCCTCATTTCAAGTGTTCGGCGGGTAAATCCCATGACTCCCGTCTGACGAGAACCCGAAACCCAACAAGCCGAGGAAACTGGCTCGCCTCCGAGAAGGTTGGGACGATGGAAAACAAGTAAGTGCAGAAACTCTCGCTTCTCTGTGCCCTGTCTGGCCGTATGGGTGTACTGTGTGGTTGCCCCTCATAAGAGTTCTGTAGCTGTCGGTCGGGCGGGCTCCAGGGTCCAGTCCAACAACTGGCCTTGCGTTAACGCTCGTTGGGAACAGAACCTTTCCTACGATGAGCGCACTGTTGTGCCCGCCGTTCTCAAGGGAAACATCACTGTTTCGCTCAGAGAATATATTGCTTCCCGTTTACATCGGGGCTGATCGTGCGCACCCCGCCATGTGGCCGCGGAAGGAAATGCAGCGTTTCTTGGCCGCCGATCTCTTGACGCCGAGGCTCGGTTTGCTCCATGACTACCTTTGGTTAGCGGGACTACCCAAGCCGTGTCGCTCTTTGAGCCGCCAGAGAGTCATGGACCGCGAAATCTTCGTTACAGAGCGTCCCGATGAGCACATGGTGTGGCACCGGACACGCATCCTGTTGAAGCCGCTACCCGAATACCTTCTCTGTCATGATTTCTGGGTCGCGAATCTCTGTGCCAACAACGAGCTACACGCAAGCGCTGTTGGGATGCTGCTGAGTTTCTCGTGGCTCGTCAACTACCAGAGCGACTTCGCACTCGCGAAAGAAGCTGGTCTCATATCGAGGAACCTAGAGTGGCGCGAGTGGACAGTCTTCATGGCAGACTTTCTTTCGCACGTCGGTGAAGATGCAGTTGTGCATGTAGATCGCCGTTACAAATATGGCGAGCTGCGACTCTCACGGCTCAATACGATGACTCGATACCTCCCAGGCATGTGGTCGACCAATAACTTCCTCCGACAGTACATTTCTACATCTACGTGGTATCAGGAGTTCTTCGAACGCAACTTTTCGTGGCTACTCGGTACCTTCCTCTACATCAGTGTCATTCTCTCCGCTATGCAGGTCGCATTGGCTACGCCCCAGCTGGGCGAGAACGTTCCCTTCCAGAATATGAGCTACAGCATCGCGGTATTCACCATTACAGCCGTGTTTCTAGGCGTCGCCACCATCAGTGCAGTCTGGTTCTTTCTGTTCTGTTTTCATCTTTTGTCGACCATTGCCTTCACGAAAAGGGCACTCTCAAGCAACAAAGCAAACATGGTGCCATAAACCCTGGTGGGTTTGCTTGATTGCCTGACTGCTGCGCTCTGGTGGACCAGGTACTCATACTTTGATGAGGCTATCGAGTAAATGATTGGTTGATTCAGCTGAACCACTTCTCTCCGTCTTGTTGAGCGCGTAACCTTGGCCGATGCTTTTCTTGTTCAGAAAGTCGCAGCCACATGTCCAATCTGAAAACCATGAATAGGTGATATTTGTAGTACAAAGTGTGCCTCAAATTCAACTATTTTCCAGAATTATGCGAGAGAGCTAGTTGGCCCTGTGATCCTGCCCAGCTCCAGGGACAGCACTGTTCAACTTATCCAGGAAATCTTGGTCCGTGTCTCCGCAGACAGGCTCGCCTGCCAAGAGGCGGGAGGGGAGCCCCCCTCCTCAACGAGAGGACTAATAAATTATCCTTGGAACGCTCCCAGACTCCCTCTTATACCGCGCTGTTTTCAGGAGATGGTCAGACGCGAAGGGTAGAATCAATTGGGCTGAGGGTCATGATGTAGCGCAGTCTTACCGCTAGCAACACCACCTGTGTTCTCTATGAGCTTGACGACGCTGAAATGCGATAACGCACTAGTGCTTGTTGCATTTCAACTACATATTGCATTTTGATGGCAAAGTTCTTCACATACGACCATAGGTACAAGAAAATACGGGATCCCGTCCGCTCTCCCCTAGTCAAACTTGTGACCGGCAGATTAGTAGTTGGGTCGGTGACGACCAGCGAACACCGGCTGTTGTATGTTTTTATCTTTTCTTTGTTTTTTGCACAACTGTGCATTTTTTTCTTGCAGGTGTGCGAGAGCAGGACCGTACAGTGTTGTGTGTTGTCATGCATGAGCCTCAAAATTCCACGGGGAAACCCGCCTTGACTAGCCTATGCCTTTCCAGTAGCTCTGCTAAGAGTGAGCGAGTGGCTGCTGTTAAATATTGGGTAGACCCCGGTTGAGGGAGCTGTGAGACGAGCGGCTTGGGGGAGCCCTCCTGATCCAGCGGTCTGGGACGAGCCATTCCTACGGCAAAGTCATGTTAGCTACCTGGCAGTCAGGGCAATCAGGGCGTCCATTGGCTGGGCCAGGCTGTAGCCGTTAGCGTGATGCTGATAAAACTGCGCATATCAGGCTGCAACGACCGAGGCTGAATGCAGCATTTAAACGGCATCTAACACTTGCAATTCTTGGTGCTTGATAGGAATATAGGCATCACCCGGTTGCTGCTAGCAGATCCTGATCTCGACCTAGTCGTTCGTATTTGCTGTTCCGACATCACTAAGCGACGCGATGTACAACGAACCGCCATCACGAGAATTCTAACGCAAGTAATCATTGGATGCTTTTAATGCTTCAAGTCCTCGGCAACCTGCGCCACCACCACCTCCCTCACCTTTTCCCACGAGTTCTCCACCGTTGCCAGCCGCGTCTCCTTGCTATCCAGCTCGGCCAGCTCCTGCGGCAGCACGCCGCTGTTGAAGTCGAAGCCGCTCTCGCCCTGCAGCGCCAGGTTGACCGCCGCCGCGAACTTGGCCGGATGTGCCGTCGACAACGAGATGTGAGGCAGGTCGGCGCCTGTCCGGGAGATGGACCGCTCGGCGGCGGTGACGCCTACCGAGGTGTGCGGGTCGAGCACGTACTTGACGTCGGCGTGGTACTTTTTGATGGTCTCGACGGTTTGGTCATCGCTCACGCGCTCGCTCTCAAAGATGCTGCGCGCGTTCTCGAGGACGTCTATGTAGACTGGTCCGAACCCGCCCTTGTGCTTGAGGTCGCTGAGCCACGCTGCCACCTCCTGTGATGCTTGCCTCTTGTTCCACTCCTCGCCCATGCCGGCCGTGGCTGCAAAGTCAAAGGCCAGGTACCACAGCAGTCGCTCAAAGTTACTCGACACCAAAATGTCCATGGCCGGGCTCAGCGTCTCGCGCACGCCGTCCTCGTGGGCCTTGACGCCGTCGGCGGCCAGACCACCCTCTGCCTCTGGCCCGTGCGCAGGCTTCTTCTCGTACTTACCCGTCTTCCAAAAGCGGTCGAGGATGTCGTTCTCGTTGGTGGCAATGACGAGCTTGTCGAGCGGCAGGCCCATGCGACGCGCGAAGTAGCCAGCAAGGACGTCGCCGAAATTGCCAGTGGGCACGACGGCCCTAACCTTGTCGCCAACCTTGAAGGAGGATGACTGCTTGGCGAGGGCAAAATAGGACTTGAAGTAGTAGACAATCTGGGCGAGTATTCGTGCCCAGTTGATCGAGTTGACGGCTCCAAGCTTCAGCTTCTTGTTGCTTTCGGGGTCGGCAAACATGGCCTTGACAATGTCCTGGCAGTCATCGAAGCTGCCCGTGACGGCCATGTTGTGGACGTTGTCGTCGAGGACGGTCGTCATCTGCTTCTCTTGCAAGGGGCTGATGCGGTTCTTGGGGTGCAGGATAAACACCGAGACATCCTTCTTGCCGCGGAGGCCGTAGATGGCGGCCGACCCAGTGTCGCCGCTGGTAGCCCCAACGACAGTCAGATGATGCCTGTCGGCGCCCTCCTTGCCCTCGTTTCTGCGCACGAGAAAGTATTCAAAGAGGTTACCGAGGAACTGCAGCGCACAGTCCTTGAAGGAGTAACTCGGGCCATGGAACAGTTCGAGGAGGTGGAGGTTGTCTTTTAGGTGTACGAGGGGGGTTATTTCTTCGGCGCGGAAGGTCGAGTAACTCCGGTCGATAATGGCTTTCAGGTCGGCGGCGGGGATCTCGTCGGTCGATACGTAGAGGCTGAGGATGCGGAATGCGAGGTCGGCGTAGGACAGGTCCTTCCAGGATTGCTACACATCGTCAGCCAACATCTTCGCAGCTATCCAGGGTGCATACCCAATCGTCGGCGGACGGGATCTCCTCGGGCAGGAAGAGACCTCCATCCGCAGCAAGACCCTTCAAGACCACGGTTTCAAATGAAAGCTGTCAACGTCAGCGATGCGTTAGGATGCCAGGCCAGGTATCTGATCGTACGCCTTGATCGCCGCCTCTGGTGGAGAGGTAGGTCTGTGAGGTGGTGGGAGCCATAACCGCAGTGTCACAACAGGGGAACAAAAACACTCAGTAGCAGAGTTGACACAGTAATGGATCAATTGCCGCCGCAATTGATTCTGTGCTAGCTGGCGCGTGGATTTTTCTTGCCATCGCGATGTTTTCAGTCACAATGGTCATGGTGGGGGCGGGGCAGCCGATATCGCACTGCGACTAACCTAAAACAGTGTCGTCCGATGGACCCCTAAAACAATTAAAACAATTGCCTCCGTAGGCCGTCACCCATGTCATGTATGCTTACCCTACAGCCACGTTCGCATTCTTGACTTCTTTATTGGCCACAATACCAGCCACAGGCCCATGATGAGATTGTAAGTTCTGTCGATTTCGAGGAAAGACTATGTGGATTATCCAATGTGGACTTTTCGAGGCGTCCGCATTATAGGAGTCATCTTTTGATTGTCAGATGGACTTCGGATCGCGTTTGACAGGCTTTGTAAGTTTACTGTCTTTCAACAATTAAAGTACAAGTATTGAGATTATACTAGGACGGCAATCAATTTTGGAGAAAACCTTAGCATCAAGGACCAAAACAAACCGCATTTTGCTTACAAGCCCGCAGGCGCTCCAAACCGTTACCGTGGATTCAAGATACCACCGGTGATGTGCAGGGGGCTTCTTGTCGTCCACCCAGCTAGTTCTCTGTTTCAGGATCCCTAAGGCGCAATGGCAAGCCGTTCGACGCGGCATCTCCGACCTCCGATGAGCTCTCTTCCTCATCCGAGGAACTCTGTTCTTCATCTAACGAGGTGTCGTACCCATCCGTTGAGCTTTCCACCTCGTCCGATGAGGGCCCATCGTCCGACGAGCCATCTTCGCTGTCCGCATCAGATCCGAGCTGCTCTGCGCTGCGCAACTGAGCCTTTGTCTCCTCATAGACCTTCACCCACTTTGGCAACAGCTCTCTCCACATGCGTTCCCTATTGATCACCCCGTACTTTGTTTCTTTGGCATTGACATCCCGCCAAAAGTAGAACTGACGGTAGACAAACTCCCAGACCACCAGATGATCATCGTTCGGCGCCTCCCAGATCCAAGGCATTTTGGCACGCGTGCGAGACTCCCAGAAGGCATCCCCGAGCTTGACATTGTTGAATGCGGGCGAAGCCTGCTTGAGGGCGTAGAGGCTTGCCACGTCGTCGATTTGCTCAAAGATAAGGGTCAAAACCCGCGGTCCGAATCGGCGAAAGGGGTCTCCGTCGGCGCGAGAGACGGTGTGCGGCCTCGTCAGATCCCCTCCCGGTGGCCAGTCTGGATCTTGGATCGACGTCGGGACGTACAGCTCGCGCCCTTGGTTTGTCACACGATGCGGGCTGAGCATGAAGTACTCCGTGCCTCGTTTGCATGGCCATCGCCTCTTCATGTGGGGTGCGATGGACCCCTAGTCGAAAAGGTCAAGGTGACTGTAGGATTCGCCCCAGAAGCGGTGGAAGCTTTCTTAGAACACCTTCTTGTCCAATTCCTCCACCTTGATGCGCATGTAGATACAGAGCAGTTCGCGGCATGCGTCGTGGAAAGGGATGGTAAGAGGCTGATCTTGTTGGACCACGTACACCCTGGCGCCACCGATCTTCATTCTCCTCAGTACGGGATCGCTGATGGCGTTCGTTTTGAAGAAAACGTGTTCATCCTCTCCATGGGGCAAAGTCTAGTCGGATACCCAGTATCTACAACCATGGTATTAGCGCGGCAGCCTACGGAAACGGAGGAAGTAGGTACTCGCTTGGCCCTGGCTTCATCCTTGCCTATCATAATGGGATTCCTCATCCAGTAATTCTCCATAGCTCCGAGCTCTAAGATATTCTCGTCCCATCCAGTCTCTAGTTCCCATCAATCGTGATCTGGGAGCAAGGAGAATGGCCCCACCGCAAATCGCACAATAGAAGTCATATTCATAAGACCAATCTGAACCTCCCGCAGGCCCCGAAGATGAGGAGTCGTCGGAAGGCCCAGAAGTTTTGGAGACGTCAGATATGGTGAGTGGTAATGCGTTTGTTCTGCGGATCGACGAATCTCAGGTCGTGGGAGTTGAAAGGATGAGAGTGAGAAAGACAGAGAGACATGGTGAATATGTACACCAGTGTCTGCACTTTGTTTCTACGTTTGCAGCTGCCAACTAGGTTGGCATGGTGTTTGCCGCAGAGACCTAGTGAGTTTTTTTCACGACACGTATCTGCAAACAACGCAGAGACGCCACATGGCTGCATGTTGCCTGTTTGTGGGCATACAGATCAAGCCATGCATTAGAAAGGTAAGCGAGATGACCGTGCCAAGAGTTCAGGTGAACAACAAGTAGTTGTTTTCCCTGGACGTCCGTGAGCTTACGCAAGGAATCGAGGAGTGAAAGCACACATTTGCTTTTGTGATGAGGAGAAAAGGCGCCTAAACACACACAATAGATCACCCCCAAGGATGCGGTCCAAAATATACAATGTCGGGCAGATAGCTGCGATCTCGTACAATCGTCGCCTAGTAATCAATGCTGAGATAAACAAAGTATTTAATGGAGCAATATCAGAGCTAATTGCCTTGAAAGAAACACAGAAAGGGCACTGCCTGAGAGCGAAAGAAGGTGATGAAATTGATCATAATTATAAGTTATACTAATTATTAGCCTAGCATTCTTGCCTGGTTAGCTAAAATTAAGGTATTGATCTTCTTATTTCCTTATCTTATCTTCTCAGAGGAAGGCTTCTCTAAGCCTGGTCGCGCCTGGCCTCCTTGTTCGAGATCTGGCCTATCAGGCCTAGGCTAGAGACCAGGTTGAGACCATCTAGGCGTTGGCTTTTTCTGTCCTTCCCCACAGTCGCTGCCGAGTCATGGCCGGATTTGTATCTTTCCATAAACGTCACCTCCCTCAACCTCGATCGCCTATCTTGGCCCCATCGCCTCCCAATTGCCCATCCGATCCTCTCTCCCCGCTGCCGAGCCACCTGGGCTCGTAGAGAGTCGACATGCTGTCTGCCACCGGCGTGGCCCTCCGGGCCGGCGCCCGAGTCGCGCCCAAGGCCACCCCACGCGTAGCTGCGGCCGTTGTTCCGACCAAGGCCCGAAGCCTCAATGCCACGATGACCCCTGCGGACCCGAGGACCAGCCGTGCTCTCTCGACGTCCGCCCGAGCCCTGACAGCTTCCTCGCCCAGCCGCGACCGTCTCCGCGAGATCGTCGTGCAGACCGTCAGCAGCATCGGCAGCAAGCGGGAGAGTCAGCAGTATCTCAAGCTTTTTACCTCCGTTTCGTCCCAAAAGTTCGCCGTCATCAAGGTCGGCGGTGCTATCCTCTCCGAATACCTCGACGAGCTATGCCGCAGCATGCTATTCTTATATGAGCTCGGCCTATACCCAGTGATAATACATGGAGGGGGCCCCCAGCTTAACCGCCTACTAGAGGAAGCTGGCGTGGAGCCGCAGTTCGAGGATGGCATTCGTGTTACTGATGCCAAGACGCTTGGTGTGGCTCGTAAGCTTTTCCTTGAGGAGAATCTGCGTCTCATTAACCGCCTCGATGAGCTCGGCATTGCTACCCGGTCCATCAGTGGTGTCTTTATAGCCGATTACCTGGATAAGGAGAAGTGGCAGTATGTTGGCAAGATTACGAAGGTGAATAAGGAAGCCATTGAAAAGACTATCGAGGCAGGCTATATCCCTGTACTTACCTCGATGGCCGAGAGCGAAGATGGACACCTTCTCAATGTGAATGCTGATGTTGCGTAAGTACTCCTTGCCTGTAACTCCACGACTGGTACAGTAGAATACAAGTCCTCTATACCTCTGATCTCAGAAGCCTGACGACCAATTGGCTGACAAATCACTCTATCAGCGCCGCTGAGCTTGCGCGTGCTCTGGAGCCCCTCAAGGTCGTGTACCTCTCGGAGAAGGGTGGTTTATTTGATGGCGATGGCGAGAAGATCTCACAGATAAACCTTGATGAAGAATTCGATTACCTCATGGCCCAGCCTTGGTGTCGATATGGGACTCGTCTTAAGATCAAGGAGATCAAGGAGCTCCTCGATACACTCCCTCGCAGCTCTAGTGTTGCCATTATTCACCCCAGCGACCTCCAAAAGGAACTGTTCACTGACGTCGGTGGCGGGACCTTGGTAAGGCGAGGTAGTCGTGTCTCCCAAGCGAAATCGATATCGGACTTCCCTGATATTGAGAAGTTGAAGGGAGCACTACTCTGTGGTCGAGTAGGTCCGGATGCAGAGGCAGCAGTTGAGTCATTCATCGACCTCCTTAAGGAGAAGCAATTCACAGCCTACTATGATGATGCCATGCAGTGCCTGGCTGTCGTTATGTCCGACGAGGACCGACCTGTGGCCATGCTTACTACTCTGACTATTACCAAGTCCGGCTGGCTCAGCAATGTGGTGGAGAATGTGTTTACTGCCATCAAGAGAGACTACCCTACCCTCGTCTGGACTATTAACGAAGAGGACGAGAACCTGGGCTGGTTCTTCGACAAAGCCGACGGCAGCTTCAGTAAGAACGGTAGTGTGCTCTTTTACTACGGCTGTGATCTGCGCTCTGATGCTCTCACGCCCGTGTATGACGACTTTGTCGCCCACGGCCGAGCTATGCTCGGTGAAGCCGACCTTGAGGGGCGCCTCGGTCAGGCCGCGCAAACTACCAGCAAGTCTTCCAATGCCCAGTAGTGATAAGGCTGCAGCTCTCGACGCTAATGTCTCCCTTATTGGCCGGGGAGACCATTTCCAGCTGATGCCCGGCTAGGGTTGGCCTCTTGGACTTGAGCTAGGCTCGGGGCGATTTTCTCGAGGCGCATGCCTACACGATCATGCGATGCGCCCTCTTCCGAGATTCGTTGATCAGGAGCATGTGTTTATACCTAGTGTAATGTTACCGTGGGCGAGTGTGGGTGTTGAGTCGTCCGAGCGCAAATAAAACGATGAAATCTCTAAATCCTGTTGGTATCTTGTTTTGCTCTTGATCTCTGAGTTGCCTCAATGAAGAAGGCCTGATAGATGCTTCTCGGGAAAAAATTAGCGTTCTCGCGCTGCGTGCTTCCAATCATCTCAATCACAGCAAGGCAGTCACATCCACCACCCGACCCATATGTTCTCCTTGTCCTCGCTGCCACCCGCGGCCCATCCTCATCCTTCATCGACGTTGAAAAGGTAAACCCATGTGCCCGATTTTCGATGCCTCATTGGGTGCCTGTCACAATATCTCTCGAGACATTCGTCTTCAGAGCCCCGACCGGGGTGTATCCCTGATCGTCGCCGTGAGACGTCGCCAACGACAACGGCTGGCGCTGAGGGCCTTCTGGGTTACACGGCGGGTTGATAAGAGAGATCTGTAGCCGGTGCCAATTTTGCCCAGAAACTGCTTTGTCCTACGGCTGGGGGATGTTGGTCTGGCATGCCTGAATTCTAGCTGCCTTGCTGGCTCCTGACTTGAAAATACGAGGCACTGCCCACCGTGTCCTCGTTCTACCCTGCCCACACAACGCGTGGAGTTTGAGGAGTGGTAGTCCCGTGTATAGCACGTCACTAGGTGTGATCTGCCAGGACGTGTGTAAGGCCGACCGGGTGGCAACTCTTGCGTGCAGAAGCAGATGACACAGCTAGGGCATCGCAAGTGAGGCTGTCATGCCGACTTTGTTCGGACTCTACAATGATTCAGAGTTCGTTTTGGTCCTTGGTGGGACATTCGCGGCAGTTTATCGGATGTACACGCATTTCAAGCCAAATTCATTAGATCATTGTCAAAAGAATGAGGCTGATGAATGATTAATAGAGAAGTATGAGCACAGCAGCGAGTCCATCAAAGAGATGGCACAATTGGGGCTGCCGAAGACACCTATCACCCCCTCCACCTCGGCATTGTATTCATTGAGGAGCATGTTCATGTTGAGGTTTTGACCTCGAGTTAAAACAAGTACACCTATCTAGATGCTTATGAGTCGCTGTAACCAAATGCGTATGTATACTGCGAGAAAGGGTGTGATGTGAGACCCGTCACAGACATGAGAATGAGGCTGAATGACGCCAAGGAACGGACGAGATCACCTTCAACCGTCGGGCGAGAAAAGGCTTGGTGTGTGAATCAGAGGTGAAATAGAAGTTCTGAAATTGATACGGCTTTCTCAAACTTCTCGAAACCATGCTTTAAAAACGCCGCTTCAATTTCTCCTTCTGACCAAACTCCAGACTTGCGTTCAGCAAAGGCGAATCTAACCATGGAGTCGAGTTCTTGCTGCGGGCTCTGCGGAACTCATCTACACTTCCACGAGCATATCGGTTTTGATCAATCACACAATCAATGGCAAGCGTCCTTGAGACGGATCAGGAAAGATCTTGAGACCAAGGCAGACTGCAAGTGAGTTACTGGTAAATAATGCCACTATCTCTGTTTTCATACCGTTGCTATGTCGAGAACAGACTGGAATGACTCCTAGGGTTCGAACTGGCGGTGTTTCTTGTGTAAAGGACAGTCCCCAACCTGCTGTTAACCTGTGGGTTTCTAATTCCCTAATACTTTTTGATTCTTCCATGCGGAGTCTTACGGATGATAGGTATGACCAGAGCGGAGACACATCCTTTGTTGAATTCTACCATACCTCGTGTTATACCTTGCTTTGTGGTTTCTGGGTCGTTAGTCCTTGAACCTTGACGAAGAAGTCTTTTGGGAAGCGCTGCTTGCCGTAGCAAGGAAGGGCGGCAGTGATATTTACCTGAGTATCGACTATTTCGACAAATACCAGAGCACACCGCCGAATTTGCTAAACATATCCTGTCAAAGTACTGGGGCTGATAGACATCTATCTGGACTGTGCCCGGCCGGAATCTCCAGAGATGACCCCCAGCTCAGCAGACGGAATAGTATTCAGATGGAGACCCGTTTACACGTATTCCCGCCGAGCTCCGTCTCTGTATCTTGTACCATATTCCAGACATCAAGATGGTGTGCACTCTAAGCTGTACATCATCAGCGTTCGCCAACTTACAGCTCCACGACACTTTCTGGCAGGCCCGCCTACTACACGATATACCGTGGGTCTTTGACTTGCCGTCCGCCAGAAGCGGCAATGACTGGAAGCATATGTATTTATCGCTGCACCGATTAAGTACCCCCACGTCTCGAATCCATTTACCGGGTCTCCACGACAGGCGCCGGATGTGGGATGTAGTACTTCCAGTCATTGCACAGGCATATCGAAACATTGAAAACTCTGCTATGGAATTGCCTGTTCCTCCTCGAGTATTTCATGGGTGTGTAGACACAGTCAAAAATTCCACGCCAGTTAGTGAAAGGAGAGCCAGAGGAGCAACTGGGCTATGCCAATATATCTCTATTACAACTCTTCTCCGACATAGATTGGGTGAAGCTAGCAATACTCATTGACTAGGACAGAAAAGCGAATAGTTTGTTCGCTATTCGGATCGAAATATATACTGCATCTTGATCACATTTGACGGTTCAGCTCGACCCCGACAGGTTCGAAACGACTGTGTATAAAGTTCCCACCGACGGGTGGTTAGCAGGGTTTCTTCTCTTTATCGAATTGAAAAACAAGACCTGGAATTGAGGGAATCGATGCACCGTCGGCATCAGAATCAATTTCACAGGGGGTTCGGTTCATGGCACAGGTAAATGCTCTGGACCAAAGCACTTGGTTCGGGTAGAGCATGGACTATTGCAATGGGTGTATAATTGGTTCACTTCCCCAACAGGAAGGCTGGCGAGAATGTCCCTAATCGAGCAACCCACAAGAAAAGTCACGGTGTCTCTGCGCGTGCAAGACACTTCGGGCTATGAATACTGTCACTTTGCCGAGAAGCACATGTGGGCAACCGACTTTCCGCCCGAAAACGCACGTCTCAAAAGCCACCAAGACTTCGCAGTCTCGGGCAGGCCTACCGACCAAGTTGACGACACTTATGAAACACACGTGCTCGTCCTTGGTACATCAGAGGATGAACTGGCTGACATCGCAAGCACCTCGGCGGACAGGTGCCTTAGCGGAGTCGAGGTGAATACCACAGTAGCCTACCACGCGTTATGGGCCGGATTGCTGGGCCAACTTGGACGCTCAAACTCGATTCCCGCAACGGAGAGCGTATTGTGTACATTAACAAGCTTTGGCAGGAGTGCGTGTGGTTTCAATTCATCACCAACCGAGCACGTTGTCTTGTTCTTGGGGATCCCACACACAAGGACCCAGGCGATGACTTTGGCAACCTTGCAAAGCAGCAGCTTCTTGCAGGAATTTACATGACTCGGGAAGATACTGATGGTTATTCTTATTATAGAGGGTTTGCCACCTTCTCCATGAAAAATCGGAAACCTCTTTGCAGAAATGTTCCCTTGGCACTCCCGCAGGACGAGCACCGCTTTTGTTGGGTGCTTTCCAAGCCGCCAGAAGAGTGGAAAGAAGCTGGCTTCTGTGCAGGCAGTTTGAGAGACTTGGACCCCGGCAAAATGAGGCTTGTAAGCTGGCTTGACTGCAGCCGGCCTCTCTCTTCGATCCGAGTTATCCTCGTCAAGACTAATTCTATGGGACTCGTTGCGATAAGGTTCCGATATGTAGACGGAGAAGAAGCCAACGTTGGACCAGATAAGGTGCATGGATTCGCCGAGCTGCTAGGGTGGCCAAACCATGACTGGCTCGTTCGAGAATGGGATGTGGAAGGCAAGAAGATGGTTGGCTTGAAGGTGTTTGCCGACGTTGATTGCCCAATCGATAACATTGTGGCTTGCTTTGCTGGTGGTTTGGAGATTGCTTTCATCGACAAACCTCATCGTAACAAACACTGGATTTTCGATGAAAGCCACCGAGGCCGTGCTGGTGCCAGAATTTTCCTGCAAGGTCTGCAATGGTTCGACAGGTGCATGTTTCAGGGCATTGGCTCTGTTCAACCTATGGAATTTAAGGACACCGCAACGCTGATCAAGGAGAAGGGAACGCCATGATCATCCCGCGAGGAAGCTATTGGTCAGCTGAAAGTCATGTCCCGTAACTTGAAGGATCTCGACCAAGTTTCGCAGTCCGTTACTGATGATTTGAAAGGGCTCCTCCCATCATCTCGAGGCCTCAACTCAAGGGCTGGCTGAGCAAGTTCAACGGCTCATGGAAAAGGTGCTCCTTCCCTTTCCATGATGCTGCGTACCGCTTAGACATGATTCGTCGTGAATCTCGACTCAACAAGGCACAAGCGCCGTAATAGGAGATAATTCAATTGAGTTCCGTTTGGGCCTGAGTGATGTTGCGCCAGGCAAAAGTCTTTCGCCGTGTTAGGGTAGTCGTGAATTGAATGAAAGCCCTTGGACGAAGAGGGTAGTCGCGAGTCTGGTTTGCAAATACACGACTACGTCAAAGGCGCGCTCATCATGGCTGTTTTTATCAACCAGGCCAAATGAGGGAAAGAAAGAGACAAAGCATAAGCTAAAGGTAAAGTGTTCCTGGATGAAGTCAAGATTAGAAGGCAAACCAACATGAATGTGGTTACACTGAAGAGTGAATTTGAGCATGTGACGTTATTCGTAGGTTGACTGCGAATGGGGACAATGGGCCTGGCTTTGCCACCGCCATTGCCAGGCCATAACGGAAGATATCATTTCCAGGGTAACATATCCATTAGTGTTTATGCCTAAATTATCCAGGGAATTCCGATGCTCGTACATTTATAAATGCCTAGGCTGATTGATGGAACGGCCCATCGATGGAAAGGCCTGGTCTGTGGTTAGGAACCGATCTAAACAATGGGACCACCTACTGTAGCGGTAAGAATGCCGACATGGTGACATAATGAATCATCACCTCGATCTGTTATAACGGCGCAACAGTCCACGGACAAAATCGTCCTGAAACTGCCACGGCACCCTTGTTAGTCTCACCGTCTCCCGCTATGATGACGTTAATGACCCAGGCGATCCCATACCGGCTGGCACCAACCATCATGCGACCTCCTACCTCTTACGTGCGTACAGCCTCAGCCCTCATAAAAGCTCCCGCAACACGCAGAAATTTTACATCTTCTCGCTTCGCACTCTCATCCAGCGACAATCAGCAAATGACGGGCACAAAACGCAAGATGGGTCAAGAGGATACCAACGGCGGCGGGCAGGAGGCGCACCAGTACCAGGCCAGCAAGTCGACGCATCGCGACGAGGATCAGTGGAAGCACCGTGCGCCGTACCGGATCCACGAGAAGAACGACAATTTTGATGTCAAGTGGAAGGGCAAATGTCACTGTGGCAAGGTGGAATACCAGCTTGCTCGCGAAAAGCCTCTTTCCGTCAAGTACTGTCACTGCACAACCTGCCAAAGACTTCACGGGGTGCGTCTGTACCATTCCATTCTTCTAATTCAAATCTAACTCGTACATCTCAGGCACCATTCCAATGGGCCGCCATTTTCCACAAGGAGGACATCAACTTCACCAACGGCCATCATGACTTGGGCTGGTACGACCCCACAAACAAGGATACATCACACCATCTGCCCTGCAAAGTGAGCTGCGCCTACTGCCGGACTCCCATCATGGACGAAGGGCGCAACATGATCTTGCTGTTCCCGACTTTGATCGAGAACATCAACACCAAGAAGGCGAGGGAGACGTTCCAAACGGGCAGCCACATGTTTTACCCACAGAGGGTGGTTGATTTCCGCGGCGATGGCGTTACCAAGTGGAGCGGCCTGGAGGAGCAGAGTAAAAAGGTTGATGATGACGGGGAGGAACTCGAAGGTCAAGAGGAAGGGGATGATAAGGAGTCAGAGAGTAAGAAATAGAGCCTGTCGCATTGTATGATAATAGATGAACAATTAACAGTTTTCGCTGACTCCATCATTGATTCAGAAACCCTATCACGTCTGTAAAAAGTGTACTTATATAAAACCAGTGAGGATATAGGAAGAAATTCGTTTGACTTTGCGATGTCGTTTTTGAAAATATCCTAGTTACCCAGCCAGCGACATGTGATCAATTTATGGAATCATATAAACCACATCTATCCTAGTTAGGGAGGCTATGATTGCACTATGTCGAGCTCTCTGATATACTCTAAAATCCCCATTATCACTGACGAAATATCAATAGGATCACAACTGGCCAAATATGTCCCCTCCTCGCCTTGTACTGCTGCACTAAACCCTCACCTCCCACACAATCCCAAGTGGCATGATCAGCACACTGTCCAGCTGCTCCACCCTTCCCTGCCCTACACAGGAATTCCGCTCCGCCCAGCGCCGGAGCCACTCGTCAATGCTCGGCAGCGGCCCGTCCCGGCCATCGCCACCGCAGTGCAGCTCTAGCACCGGCAGAAGCAGCCGCGACGGGGAGCATGTATTGTTGCCGACAATGTCTGTGTACGGGGCTGAGCTGACCTCTGCGACGGCGGCGAACTCGTCGTTGTGGGTTGGAGAGCAGGCGAACGTATTGGCAAAACCGTTACCATTGGAAAAGCCGATGGCGTAGGTACTAGCCTCATCAACACAGAGATTTGTCTTCATGTAACTGACAAGATCGGCGGAGAATTGTTCATGGTTGATACCTAGTTCGGCACACGACGGGCCTTGCCAGTTGCGCTACAGTCATTAAACCCTGAAGCCGATATGAAGGGCTAACAACATACATAGACATCCTCTGGGTACACTGCAACCATGTCTGGGTTGACAGCGGCGGCCGAGAAACTAGTACTAGGCTCATACCCAGCCGGACCATCAGTTGCGCCATGGAAGCGACGATTACAGGCTACGGCACTCTCTGAAGATAACCAAACGGTAGGTGAGTCTCCATTGCTTGAGATGCTGAGACATTGAGTCTGTCCAGCGAGATCAACCTCGCCGTGACATGCAACGGCGCATATGGTTATGTTGCGATTCAAGACGGGAGAAGATGTTAGGAAAGAGAGATATTCGTCCTAGAGGGTATTGTGTTTTCGACGAAGAGTGAGTGGCATCACTGCCTGTCCCGACGTTTACTGAAGATCTACTAATCAGAATATGGATCCCCTGATCGTCAAGCAACGACTGGATTTGATTTGTCTTGCACATCCCCTGGTAATGCACATCGCAATCAACCAACCAACGCTCATATTCCAACCATTTACGCTCACAAGCCATGGAGTGAATTTCCCGCACATTCTATCGCGAAAGTTCAACTCCAGGCTGCCACCGCCACGACGTCTTCCACGCAAAGCGTCGGCCGAGTCCGTTAGGAGCCTGCGGTCTGAAATGCCCGTCGGACAGACGAACCCCGATTTCAACCAGTCAAAGCCCAGCACAATTTTGAAGCACAGACCCTGGTTTTCTCAGGCCGGGATATCTCAAAACATGGTTTTGCCGAGGTGGCCAGCGCATCAGCTCCCATGTTACGATGTGGCCGTCTTGGTCTTGCTCATCCTGGCAGTTCATACTGTGACGAGTACTGCCGACGTGCAAGAGTCTGCCCGGCTTTGGATAAGCAGTCGTGGCATCGACGGCCTAACATGCAGCACTTTTCGGTGTTCTAGGTAGCTGTTGCGCCGTGCGTCATGGGAGTTTCTCCGCCGGCGTCCTCCGCAAACCCATGTCCGACTGGCCGAAGCTGACCGGGTCGTCGCGCAGTCTTGCGTGTCCACGTAACCCGATAATCTGATCTCCTTTATCGAGCACAATGTGCATGCAGGCACTTGCAAACGACATCATCGGCACCCAAAGGCATGCCCGTCGAGGGAACACCGACACCCGCGCGCTCCCATAGTCTCCAGCGGCTCGCGTGGGTGCGACAGCCGCACATGGCACACGGGCCACGCGTCTCCCCCATGGCTTTCCATGTAATGTCAGCCTTGGGTTGGCCTGCCCGAGGGTCCGAGTCTTACCATCGTTATAGCCCCCAAGGACCAGGGAGGGGTGGCTTGTCCTCATGCGCCAAGGCTTCTGGCCTGTCCGACCTGCGCTAGCAATATGCATATCACACGCGAGGGTTCGCCCATGCCCGCCTTACACACGCCCACGCAAAGGACTCCCACGATGCCATGCTGGGGGGAGGACGGGACGAGGGGTGTACAGGCCCAAGGTGAGTCGAAACGCGGCTAGACATGACAGGGCTTAACGGGCCTTTTCGTCTGGGCCGGCACTCTTCATCGCGGCGTTGCCGTAACGACTCGGCAATCTTTTTATCTCACGGGGGGTGGTGTGCCTTGTCTGGAGGTTGGACTGCCGCTCTAGCGATCTTTGCGGCAGCGTTCCGCAACACATTCCAGGCATACACTGGACGATCTAGACGGGCGACAGCCGAACGTTGATGATCCTCCTACAGGAGCGTCTTGGCCACAGGACGATGGCCACTGTACCCGTGCGTCCAGCAAGCATGTTGCGGGACGAGCAAGAAGGGGGGTACGAGTGGCAGACGGCCTCCACACAAGTGTAGGACCGCATTGGACGAAGTTTTGCCACATGCTTTCGGGCCTGGAACATCAGCCTTGCAGACTCGAGGTTCTTCAGAAGCATTGGCCATCATGAACCGCAAGCCAAATTACACAAACGTTAGGTCTCACCTCATGCCAGACCTTGCTTGTACTTGGTAGGCTAGTCTTCGAAACCAGCCCAAAGGCTAAGGTCTGACAGAATCCCGGCCAGAAGGCGTCTGTCCACTGTTGGTTAGGAACGGCATGATACAGCCCCGGATCCCGATAGAGGGTGTAAGATTGCTCTCCGCTACAAGTTCGGTAGATGCAGCGCCCTGCGTTATTGAGATTCGTCGAAATTGAGGCCAGGGCCCCCAGTGAGTGAGACCTGAAGAGTCAAGACGGGGTCTTTTCTCCACAAAAGCTAACAAGTGCATCTAGACTCTAGAGAGATGCCTGCTATGGGGTCGACGCTTGGCACGTTAAGCGTAAATCAACCTTTGGCAGCTATTAGCGAACAACGCAGTTGTACAGGTGTGTTGCTGAGTACTGGGGAGTAGCCTTCACAAGCACGACAAGTGTCTAATTTTAGAATTTGCATAACACGGCTCTTAAGACTCTTAAGTCGGAACGTGAGAGATCAGCGAAACTCCAAGCGAGGTTCTAAGCGAAGCCCCAAGCATGGGACCCTACCACATGTCAGCACGCTTGGTTTCGTCATAGTTAATGTATGTCAAGGAGTGATCATGTCATAGCTCCGAGGGTGCCGTCGGAATATGCGGCTGTTGAAAAGGATGGCATAAAATTCAGGAATAACAGATAGGTGTTCTGTAACGTAGGTAGCCGAGGGCGGGGAGTTGCTGTTCCTCAGGGATAATCGAGCTTCCCCTGGCATTTCCTTCCCATTTTGTAATCCTCGCTATTGTTTCATAAGGCTGACTGATGGAATGCCGAAGAGTTGCTCTAGAAGTGCCGGTGATAGCGGGTCACTATCACCGCTGTAATGATGTCAAGTTGTCAAGTTGAGTTTAGAAAGCTTTTTCGCGGCTCTTTTCGTTCTAGGCATTCCACGGTAGTTTGATGTCTCCACGAAGCTATTGTGCAACAGTGATGTTCAGGAACATACGGTCCTACCGCAGCCAGTTACAAACCCACGTGTCTGACCAAGACCTGGTTTTCGTCAATAATCGTAAGTTCTCACAGGACTTAGGAGTTATAGTAGATTGTAGCTTATGACCTTGCGACAACATTGCTCTACCAGGAACGGAATAGGAGGCTCGATGTTCTAACTTCTTCCCCCGCGCCTAATATGGCACCGAAGTGAATAACCCTCATCACTAGTAATAAGAAGCCAGTTGCTAGTCCACCTCATATCCAAAGTTGAGGTTAAGTTGATGCAAATTGGCATTGGGTTTGGTACAGCATTCAAGTTGGCCGCAGCTCCAGAGCAATCATGTAATTCTGAGTCGTTGAAATGCAAAGAAAATGGCGTGGAGATCTTCTCGGAGCTTCAGACACGCAAAATCGGTTGGCATATTCTTTTTTTCAATTGAAATCATCAAGGACTCCGTCATTGAAGCTGTGGTCCAAACCATCAAAGAGAAATTCCGCGGCCTCGGCCTCCCAGTCAGCACGCCAGCATCACATCTCGAGCCCATAAATTCCACCGCAGGGGTTCGGGGAAGCCTTCGACACCAACGCCATCAGCCCCTTCTTGCTCGCCGAAGCTCTTGTGCCACTGCTGCAAAAGTATGCGGAACTCCGTATTATCAACGTTACATCGCAACTCGGGTCCATCGGCTCCCGCCCAAACCCACTTGCCACTGATACAACCTCATTTCAAACCCGTACCGCGTGGCGGAAGCGGCGTGGAGTATGGCGAAAGCAATCATGAACGTGCAGTATACAGATTTGGGATGTAGGGTCTGGGCGTTTTGTCCGGGATGTATCATCACCATTTCTGCGGGGAAGGGAGAGGATTGCACGAAGATCAAGTGCTAGGCTGGTGCTGATAGTTCGGAGACAAGGGCATTGAGAACTCGTGAAATTATTGAGAGGGAAAGAGGTAACAAAGTGGTTCACTTCGTGCTGAAAGGCAGGCTATATGCACCATGGTAACTAAGCTATACGAATGGAAGTTTTACGAAGGATTAGGTTTCAGCGTCTTTCATGGGTGCAAGCCATGAGTTCGGTCCTGAACCCCTGACATCTCGGGCAGGCTTGGTTTTATACTTGAACTCTAGTAACTCTAGTGTCAGAGCAAGAACGTACGATTGGGGTATTTCATAAGCTGCTGGGCAACTTGGGTCTATGGGGATGGAAGATCAAGTAAGAGCGATGTAATACTTCGGGCCATTCCTTCTTGTCTTCAATCCTTGAACTTTACCGCTTTGCGCAGGTGTATAGTTGTCATTAAGACAAAGCACTTGAAAGACAAAGGCGATGGTTTGTTGCGCCCCAATTCTATTTGAGACCCCAAGGATAACAAGCAAAGGAAAAAGACAGAACCTGTGGCTCCGAAAGTAAGTATCCATGTGGAACAGGAAGCGATTGCTTGGGTGGGAATGCATATCTGCAAGGTCAATAGTTAGTGTTAGTCGAAGAGCCACTCGTCCATGGGCCCTAGTCATCCAGAAGCAGCCGATAAACTGGACGGTCTTGCTGATGCTGATATGCTTGCATTGTTTGTTTGTTTTATCTGTGAAAATCCATGCGATGTTGGGAGAGGAGGCGACGTTAATAAGTAGACAGTGACGCTTTTGGTAGAAAGAGGCGCACAAACCTTGCATTTCTCTATGGAGACACTCGGGTTCTCCTATTCGTGATGTCTCGGATTAATCATCGCATCATTATACATCTGTACGTCAAACCTGCTGAGTAAGACGAAGCTCAACCTCCAGTATGAACGAGCTCATGCTTGAAGAGACTAATTAGAGTACAATGAGGATATTTTCAAAGTATTAAACCGTAGAGAGCTTGTTGGAGACAAGTTCTATGAACATCAGGCTTCTAGCAGTCATGGCAATGCCACTAATCCTTGAAGCTGAGCCAGGCAACGCGGTGACGCATATTCGTGCCTGGGCGCCTCAAACACCATGATACGAGTGATACTCGAGTTTTACAGCCACGATTAAGCCATCCAGGACCGACAACGATACGTGACGTAGGTAGGGGTCAAATGGGTGTCAAGGAGATGCCGGCGCAGCAGGGGCCTATAGAATATGTATGATAAAGGCTTTAATAGTAATAAGAAATTATAAACATTCGGATTACAATGGGGTAGAGTACGTATCTTATTGAGGCGACGCCAAAAGGAATTCGGAACACAAATCGCTCCAGATACGAGGCTCGTCTTCACGAAGTTCACGGTTCTCCGCTTACGGTAGAGGGCCTTGTCGCGATGAAATTCAATTGCTTCAGATAAGTCCAAACAGTTCGAGAGCCCTGCATGGTGTGTGAATAATAAATCAAGCCAATTTACCGAACACTCGATTATGTTGGCACGTGTGACATGCTCGTCTAGACCTCTCACGATACTCAACGCCGTCACCGATGTTCTTTGGGGAGTGCGGGAAAGGAGAGACTGTAGTGCTTGCGGGTATTTGGCAACGGTTCATCATCAATTTGTGGCTACGATGGTAGCGCTGACTGTATTATAATTTATGGCAACTGATATTGCAAGCGTCCACAGACTAGTGAAGTCTCATGGTGATTGCATCGGTCAATGTAATGGGTAGTGGGCTAAATATGCTAATTCATCAAGCATCTGGAATTGCATTCTCGCTAATCGGCAGTCACAACAGTGTATTTGATTACAGGAATAAAACTACGGTTTAGAGCACCGCTGGGTATACTCTTAGCCCGACAGGCTGTAGTGCTTGCCGTAGGTTGCATCATTTGAATGTGTGTTCATAGGTGCAACGGGATCACAGGTTCCACGCTTGTTTCTTGCAGCTGCATGTTTGATTGGAATACTTCAGTTGATTATTGGTTACGGTCCACTGGCGTTAATGGCATCGCCTTGCGTCCGCTGACGATCCACGGTCCAGCCCAGAGCAGGCTATGCGAGATTGCCCCAGCATAGAAGCAAACGACGCCATTCATGGAAATCGGTGCGAAGGATTCATGTGGACACCGGCCCAGCTAAGTCGGCTGAGCTGTCCAAGCGTCCCGCCTATTTTTACCAGCGCTCTCCTCTAGTCGAACCAGAAGATATCAGCCTGCCCCGGGAGCGGGATCCCTGCCCGTCTGCCCCGTTGCCCGAAGAATTGGTCCCCGGCCAGCAGTGGACATCGTGGCATCGTTCGCAATCTCAAACTTGCTGGGATCGCAACGCCGGCCTCCCGCCCACAGGCATCGTGCCCCAGTTTGCTGCTCGGAGGCTGGGATGTTTGCTGACGGGGCTTAGCTCGACAGACGGTCTGGCTTGGCTCGCCGTACAGCTCGGGTCATCGCGCGGGTCGCCGCTTGGTGTTGACCATTCAAAAACTGAGCTTCCGGAGTATCGGTAGATGCTCTTAACCTTAGGCTGAAGCTCTTGTCAGCCCCCCTCCTCTCCACTCGCCCCAAAAATGCAACGTTGACTGACGCCATGGTTGGCTTGGGTGCCTGCCGCCCATTCTTATTCTCGTGTGGCGCCCCGGCATTGCATGAAGCTAGAGATAAGGCGCCCCAGTGACGGGCTGAAAGGGCTGAGGCAATAGCTCGATACGTTTGTGCACACAGTGCCGCCATTTGCTTCCGCGATGCAGCAGACGAATGCGGTGCCCTAGACTGAGCTGAGCTGAGACACGACTCACGGTACGCGTCCCAGTGGCGTTCCGTAGGGCCAAGACAAGCACCGGCAGATGCCGGGCCGCTCGTGGTGATGCCGCATTGGAACGTAGGCAGCGGCAGTCGTCCGCATCCGGATCGGGGATGAGTAACCAAGCGGTGTGTCAGGGCCTGATCTAAGCACGCGAGCGATTACAGCTACTGTAAGGAGAGACGGGACTGGCCAAAGCTGGTGTAAGCAGGACCCCCCCTGACGGAGAACCAACCCACACTTCAGCACCTGGCCGGACCAAGGAGTGGGCGCTTACTTCGCTACAAAATGTGCGCATGTGTTTAAGCATAATCCCGCCTTTTGATTCTGGAATGGGCGGTCTCTGATGATGGTCCGAGTGCTGACTGAGTGTGCCGTGCACATGCCGACAGATATTGAGAGGCAGGATTACATGTTCCTGCAAAAGCTGAGCTGCTCTGCGGTGCAAACTTGGCACAATTGTGTGTGGCTTTTGAACCCAATCAGGCGTCCTCTGCGTCGGCTTCTCGAACCGGCAAGGCGCTCGACCACATCTGCAGGTCAAGGACCCTAGTCCAATCATCGAGTCGCCTGGCGGAATGCACGAGCATGGATGCAATCAAGGCTGATCTGGAACAATCGTATGGTGCTGGCCTGAGGCTCGCTTGGATAGGCCGACGTCAAGTATGGCTAGACGTAGACAGCTGGGAGTGCTGCTCACGACCTGCATGGAGCCGAGGAGTGTAAAACCGCGCACCATTCGCCCTACGCTTGTTTCATGCACATTCCTCACCCAGAGGCCGCGTGTCACCATGCAATGTAACATGGGCGACGGGACTTGCAGACATGGCCATCCACGGCTGCTCGAGGGCCACCACTACCGCCTGGCACCCGCAGTCTAGAACCTCGGAAAAGTGATGGGTGAACCAAGTAGGCCCGCAGGGGCGAAGAGTGGCCAGTTGTCCAGCTTCGACGAAGCGAAACCAGTTCTCGGGCTGAGTGCCCACCTGTTTCGCTTACCACGGCTTTCCATTTCGTATTGTTGTTTCGGAGCTAGGGCAGCCGTGGCATCTGATTGGCATTGCAACCCCCGGGGCCGCGGGGCCGGGACTGGTTGGTCGACTGGATTCGGCAGTGATGCCCAAATGGACGGCTGGAACGTGGTAAGGTCGCTAGTCCTATGCAAGTTTGGCGTAATCATGGCAACGGGCGCCATCTCACATCAGAGGACGGGTGGGCTGGCCGAGCCAGTCAGCATGCACTGCGACATCAAGTAATGAATGTCCCATATTATGGGACGAGATGGGTGTCGGACGGGGTTCCGAGAGGGTTGCTCAACTTTGGCGGATGCGGCAACGCTGATGGTGTGGTGCAAGTGCGTGACATCACGAGATTGTGCCAGAGTGAGGTGAGGCAGATTGGTGGGTACGATGGGCTAATTCACGAACGGGCTCAGGCACAATGAGACTAAATGGTTGTGGAAAGGCAAAAATGTATGAATTGTCATGACGCTTGGCTCTATGGTATCCTCCCATGTCTAATGATGTAAATCCGTCCCAATAATGTGTATGAACATGAAAAGAAGAAGAAAAGAGAAAGAAGTAAATCTAAATGTGAAAGCGGCTGATGGCCTGCTTGAGGTGGTGGGCCTTGCGCATGACGCTCTGCTCGCGCTCCTGAATCTCAACAAAGGCCTGCGTCAGGAGGCCATCCTTGGCGAAGTTGTCCGATTGGCCCCAGAAGAAGCCCTTCCAGGTACTGCACTCGCCGGCCTCGGCGAAGCTAGCAAAGTCCGGGGCCTCGGGCTGGACACCGGAGAAGGCGCGGTGGACGCAGTCGAGCAGGTAGGTGACGGTATGGATGACGAGGGAGGCCTTGAGGAGGGAGTCGATGGTGTCCGGGTGCTTCCACATGTTCATGTCGAGCTGGTTACTCTTTGCGTGGCGCTTGTGCAGGCTGTAGACGGTGAACTCGAACGAGTGCAGCAGCTGGGTGTAGCAGCCGAGCAGCAGGAAGATGATGGCGGACTGGGGGATCGTGGGCACCATGTGCTGGTCGGCCTCGAACATGGCGAAGTCGTCGACGCTGGAGCTGCGCGAGGGCATGCGCGAGGTGGCGCGGCTGCCGTCGTCCTCGAGGCTGGGCACCGAGGACACGTCCGAGGCGCCCGAGTCGATGCCGAGGCCGCGGCCGCCGTTGCCGGGCATGACCTGGCGGGCAATCTCGATGAGCTCGCCCGAGAACTCGACCACCTCCTTGGTAACCTGGTTCATGGAGCCGGCGTCGTCGAGCATGGGCGTGTGGCGGTACGTCTCGAGGAACTGCAGGATCTTCGCATTAAGCGTTGTGAGCTTGTAGAAGTGGGTGGCGTTGCTAGAGGGCGCGCGCGAGGGCATGGGCGACGAGGTGGGAGGCGAGGGCTTGGGCATGGGCATGGACTGCATGGCGGCAGGCTCGAAGAGAGCGGCGCTGGGGTCGGACTTTGCCATGTAGGGCATGTCCGGGGCCACGTCGAGCATGTCGCCGGCGCCGGTGAAGGGCGCAGAGAGGTCGAGGTTGAGGTCAAAGTCCAGGCGGTAGGGCATGTGCTGGGAATAGTATTAGTCTCGAGTCAAGCAATGAAGAGGAGAGATGAACTTACGGCGTCTGGCAGACCGGG
The DNA here is from genome assembly GCA_000732775.1 of Stachybotrys chlorohalonatus IBT 40285. Taxonomy (NCBI): domain Eukaryota; kingdom Fungi; phylum Ascomycota; class Sordariomycetes; order Hypocreales; family Stachybotryaceae; genus Stachybotrys; species Stachybotrys chlorohalonatus. Next base: position 25,152 of record KL660875.1, read on the forward strand.
AGTCGGATGTGAGGTGGTGTCGGACCAGTTGCTGTGAGAAGCCCAGCCAGCACCGTTGACTTCGCTGCTGTCGTCGGATCCTGTGGAAGGCATGCCAAAGACGGCCTCGGTGAGGTGAGCCATGGGGGTCATCATGGCGCTGCCGGCGTCGTAGAAGGCGGTGGTGTAGTCGGGATCACACATCATGTGCTCGTCGGAGCGCGGCGGCGACAGTCCCGGCACGGGTGATGAGCGCGGTGTGAAGAAGACAGGGTCGGCCATGGGGGCGGCGACTGGAGGTATGGAGGAGCGGTCGTAGGACGAGGACACGGAGGACCTGGAGCTGTGGGAGTGGGAGTGGGCGAGGCCAGGGCTGGCCTTGCGCTTGGAGACCTTTGCTGGACGGCCAACCTTGCCGCGCTCCGAGACGACGCAGGGCACGTCGGCCTTGCGGCAGCGCGAGCAGGGCTCGTCGGGGCGGTTCTTATCCGGGTCGACGGCGCGAGGGCATCGCAGCTTCTGGGCGTGGCAGCGGTCGCAGGCGAACCGGAGAGGCTTTTCTTGAAGCATTGTGAAGAGTTGATGTGTGTGTGTGTGGGAAGGTTGTTGGTAGGTGGAGGAGAGGAAGAGAGAAAGAGCTGGAGAACAGATGTTGGCAGCGATATTTGTTTGGTTGATGTTCTCGTGGATGTGTGATGTTTACTTCTGCTGGTCTGTTCAAGCTGGGATGCAGGAAATGCAAGAGAAGATGGAGAAACGGGGGGGAAGATGGATGGATGGATTGGATGAAGGGAACCAAAACAAGAGGTCGAAGCGAGGCGAGGAACCGTGATATCTTATATGCGAGATGCTCGTTTCCTGTCTTGCATGGGTGCGACGGGAAGAGGTGGATGTTAGGATGGGGATTATGGCCCGTGGCCGTAGGGCTCTCGCTGCTCCCTCTTTTTGGGTGCAAGGGGGGGTCAGTGCGGATGGATCACGTTTGATCAACGAGCTAGCACAGGCCAGCACCTCACAATAGAAAGGGAAAAAAAAGAATACAGTGGTACAGTGAGCCCAGGAACACAGGCGCCACGCTACGCTACAGGGCAGCCCACCGCACAGCCTACAGGGAAACCCGCTAGCCAGCAACCCATGGGTTCTGATCCGCTGTCCCCCATGTCCATTTTGCTTGCTGGCTCTTCTCATGTCAGCAGCTAGAGCTCACGCTGCTCGACGCTAGAAGCCCGGGGCGGTGCGAGACGGGGAATGCTTTTCGGTCCCAATGTCCGGATGCCCTTGGTGCTTTTTTCGAACGTGTCTGTCTGTATGTCTTCTCTTGCCCGCGTCTGCTTGGGGAGAGAGGCGGGCATTCTCTCCATGTCTGTGTCCCCCCGCCAAGCCTTTGCACTGCAAGCTCTAGAGCTGGTATGATAAACGCTGCATGGCTCTCTCTCGCCTTGTGCTCTGCGTCTACCTACACCCCCCCCAGGTCTCCCATATCCCCCCCATCGTTCTCGCTGTGCGTGAAGCTACTGGCTCTCTCCTTGCTTCTGCTTATCCCGTCACTTCCCAGTAGCCACTTTGTCCCACGGCCCGTCGGCCTTACGCTGTGACGGCAGCATGCAACATAACCGGGGGGCAGCCCACGCGCCAGAGCTACATAGCACCAGGTAGCGCTGGGGAACGCTGCCAAGCCCATTGTGTCCAGTGGGGAAGCACAAGGCAACCCTGTCTCGCTCTTGTTGAGTGCGGAAAGGGCTCGAGTTTAATCACCCACACCCCGCTGTCTCGCGGCCAAGGCCGTAAGCAGGCGGCTTTAATGGGCGTCATGTATTCTCGGACCTCTGATCCAGTGCGCAGGTACCTCGGCCCTGCTAATGTCATCATTTCTTGCTCCTTCATCTCTCAGCCATCCCGCACTCCCCTCGAAACCACGCCCTCCCATGCCGTGGGGCGTAGGTCTTCCCCCATACAGGTTTGAACCCCTCCCCTGTCATCCTCCATCCACGGGCTCTCCGAAAACCAAAGAAAATAATATCACAAAAACAAATATCAAAAAAAGAAGCGGTAGGATTCTTCGAGAAACCGGCACTGACCTCAGCATTGTCTGTGTGCTGTTGCTGCAGATCCCGAAGAGCTTCGTCATAAAGGATTGCAGCTCCTTTGCAAATAGAAGGGCGCAGCCTGGGGAGAGATCACCTTTGGCGTAGCACAATGGATGAAACATCCGAGGCGATAACCCCAAAACAATCAAGATGAATATCCAATACTTGGTCCAGCGAAGGTGGCGGTCAAACCTGCCTGTCTGCCTATCCGAGGCCTGCTCGTCTGCCATCTAATTGGGCCTCCACAGGGACCGCCAGCCCAAGGGCGATATGGTCCGCCAGGCTCTCGCCTGTAAAGGGGTGGGCGATTCACTTCCTCGTATCGCACGTACAGGCACCAATCCAAAGCCCGTGGTGCCTACAACCAGAAACACCTCCGGCTGTCGGTACGTGGCCCTTGGAGCTGCACCACGTTGCGCGGCGCCAGTGCATCTTCCGACCTGGCACAGCACCCGCGGAGAGTGCCAATGTCCCAGCCATTAGGGCTCAATGGAAACACCAGCACGGGAATCTTGCCAATGGGGCCGCTGGAAAATGGAACGCGGTGCTATAGCACGGTCGAAGGGTTGGAGGAGAGAGCAGAACAACCTCGGTGAGTATCTTGATGACCTACGAGGCGCTTCCTTGCCCCAGTGTGAGCGGAAAGGCGGGTTTGGCACAGACGGTGACGTTTAAGCACCGAGAGCCTCACGCCCCCCTGCGAATGGCTCCCCCCTCGCTTTCTCGCACCCCTCCCCCCTGCGGCCCAGGTACTTTCGTTGCACGCCCTCCTGTTCAGCCCAGCTGTCAGCAAACTCGGGGATACAGGTTGGTAATGCTGCTTTCTGTCTTGATTAATCTCACGACTTCGTTGATATGACGGGCTTGCTATGCCGTTGGTGCTGTTGTCTCCGGAAACCGCACGTGGCCCGGCGGCGTATGCCATGTGTGAACCACATTTCAGATGATGAGGGGGTTGGTGCCGGTCGACAATCCGGTCCGCGAAAGATGCCATCTCTCAGCGGACTTGTGACGGGGATTCCAAAGAAGGCACATCGTGAGCCGCCCCGGAAGATCAAATCTCGTCGCGGCTGCCAAAGCTGCCCAGCCTGGGTCTTGCGCTGTTTCAAGCCCTGGCTGGCTTTCCACTGCCGATCGGGTTACGTTCAGTGAAAACCCAGGGCTGCGCTGCTTGCTCGAGGCGTGTGCATCCCCTCCGGGTGTGTGCAAGCCCTCTCGGTCTCTCGTCGCTACGTAGTGGGTGTGTGTGCGGCGCTGCCCTCAGCTTATCGAGATCTGAGCCTCAACACCGGGTTCTTCAACAGCGCTGACGCTCTATCGCCACACCCCCCTCATTCTACTGTACCTCTCCTCTCTTCTTGTTCCCCTCAAGCAGCAAACCCTGACCCAAGGACCCAAGGTTTCAAGGCAGAACCAGCCCCCAAAAACAGACCATACCCCATACGCACCTTGCCCGAAGCTGCCTAGGCGGCTGATCACTCACAAGCCCTCGACGTGCCACTGGACGGACCATGGGCTGGGATCTGGTTAGCTAAGCCAGCCTTACCCTAAACACACGGGAAGGAAAAGGTTAAGCCCTTCCAGGGTCCCCCCCTCACTGTTTGCTATGAATAGTCCTGATGGGCGCAGCGTGACGGCGCCCTTTAATTTTGGATCTTGCCTAGCCAGACCGCAATTTTACCCACGGCTTCCCCACGAGATTGGATCCATGGAGCATCCTGTCATGCTTTGATGGGCAAAAGGTTAAAGCTATGTTTGTCATGGGCACCAAGCGTTCGGTATAATCATCTCTTCCCCCCGAGGCGAGGCAGAGGAGGAGGACGCTGCTGAGCTGAGCACGGCGGCGAGCGTCATAGGGCCCGTGACGATCGGCCTTCTATTTTGCGCGCCCTAACTACATGGCCCGTCGACACTAGGAGTAGATGCACAGGCTTCTAGGTTCGTGCTTGGAGAAACCAAATGTTGTTGCCAAGAGGGTATTTTCGGACAAACTCCGATACTATCTAATTTCGAGTCCCGCGATAAGCCTCTTCCTGTTTCATCACCGTGATGTCCTCCTGGTGGTTGACCCTGATATGCTTGTGGTTGAAGCACCGTACCTCCCCATCGGTCTGATGCCCTCGTGCATGTAAACAGACTTCCCGTTTGGGTGGCGGCGCACTGCATAGCCGCCGCTGAACACCACCAAAAGACCATCGTGGTGGTTGTTTGGGGGCTGCATCTTCCACTCAGGGTTGGCTTGCCACGACTCTGGTCCACGGAGCGGAGTGCATCCGCAACCACGACTCGCCGCGATAACGACAAGCTACTCTGGCCCTTGGTGATTCTGCTTCTTTACGGTTCTCGCTAATGTATTGTCAATTTCCGCTGCTTCCGTCGCTGATAATCAAACATCTGTTCCTCGCCCAATCTCCACGTACACCCCTTTTCACTTGCCACCGCATCGTTTCCAAATCAGTCAAACCCCCCTCGATGCAACACTGTGCACGTCGAACAGGACGTTCCAGATCCCAAAGGTCCACTAAAACCTCTCATCTAGACTTGCGTCGCGCCATTGTCGACCAGACAGAGCAATGCAGGGTCTTTGCTGTCCCTGACGATCCACCCACGCATCCGCCACCCGACCCCCTCCCGGGTCGCGTCACACACCATTGGACGGGTATTGTCACTGCAGTGAAGATCTCGAGAGATAAACCAAGGGTAAATACCCAGGGTGAGCATGCTTGCGCTCTCGGTCACTTCGGTGGCTGGCCGGAGAAAAGGGAGCCGGAGCACGAAGCCGCATCCAGGTCCAACCCCACGGCATACGATGCATCTTGGGGGCACAGCAAAGCCTTGTGCCTCTCGCCTACAAGGCAGATCTGCAGAACTGCCGCTCTTGCGAGATTTGCCATTCTGCACCAAAGTGGGAAGCCTAGGATGCAGTCATACGATGCAAAGTGCGCTTTCGTGATGCAATGCAACGGGAAACACATGTTATCATACTACCCTGCCGTCACGAACAAAGTTCGCCCCTTCGCGAACTCCAGCACCTTTGCGGCTGCCAATCACCACCAGCGACACGAACACAAGTTCTCTCGCTTGCCGTATCTTGCATAAAGGTCTTTGCCACAAACCGCGTGCGGATCTCTTTCCGCACACGGCTCGTCTCTGCCAAGCACCATGCCAGGCATCTCCCACTCCCGTCGACCTCCAACTTTGGCAGCTCGGTAAGCAAATCCGTCCTCAGGTTGTGGGAGCAGGAAGGGAGATGCTATGCACCATCCCTGATTGCCTGTCACATAGTGGAAGCTCACCGCGAGACCCGGCCACCCGTTTGCTCTGCAACATGGGGCAGCGTGGAGACGTCGATGCTAGCTCTCATCGTTCCAGTCCGCATCCATCCATCTCGAACCTGCTCGATATCCGGATGGAGCTTCCTCCCCCCTACCCCCTCCCCCATTGTTCAACAGCATGCATTGTACCTGGCCGTCTGAATGTGGGTCAGTAGGGCTCTGCTGTAGATGGATTTGACCGCTTCGCATACGGACAACGATGTGTGGCCGAGTATGCCCGAGAACCAGGCGGCTCACCCCTCTCCCCCCGGTACATTCCTTGCGAATTCCCCTGTCTGCCAACCTGTCCACGGCCCGTTGAAACTTGCATAGACTCTACATACGATACATGGCACTGTGCCTGCTACGAGATAGTTTAATCCTTCAAGGTGTTTAATCTTTCAAGGTGGGTGGGCTGTTGCGCGCCGCGTACTCTTACCTGTGGTGCCAAGCTGTGTGTATGCGTGTGAGTGGATGGTGAGATTGTGTAGCACTTGGCTTGCTCGGAAATCTTTCCCCCTCCCTGCCGCCACAATGGCACCAATCTGATAGAGCCCTGGCGCAACGAGAGCCATAAGGGGATTTTTTGTCTCTTCGCAATCTGTTGATTTCCTCTTTCTTCGAGGGGGCTCGTATGGCGGGAAGAACGGCATGACGTTGTCCATGCCTTGCATCCGCCCATGTCAATCGCGGCACTGTGCTGCCTCGACTACGGCAGTAATCCTGTCAGCAACCATTTGCTCGCCGGCTGCCTGCTGGTCCTTTACTCAGAATCAAGGCGCTCATCTGCCGTGGGCGTGCCGTTCAACGGCGCGACGAGTCTACTTGTCCCCCTGCTACGGCGCCGCTAGGGTACAGCAGGCCTCGGGATAAGCTTCCAAGCATTCCCTGGTCTGGCCTGTGTCAGCAGTCTAGTCGCGTATCAGGACGGCTTCTCAGGTTCCTGTTTGGCCCCTCGCATCTCTGTTGTCCCGAATGTTCTTGGCGCTGTTATCGCTGCACCACTTCCCATTTCGTGTCATGATGTGCCGTCGATGGAGTCGACGAGCAAAACAAGCCCATGGCAAAGGAGATAGACAGGCGGGGCTTGTGGCGACCCCCAAACCTACAGTGGCCTACAGTAGCCTACAGTACAGAGCTTGACAAAGTGCGGGATTGTGAGAGCTGCCAGGCAAAAGTCTCCGGGGTGTCCCCCTCCCCCCCTCCCCCCCCAATCTCTGGGGCCTTTGGCTACAGCCGACTGCCGGATCGTCGGTCGGGGATTCGGTCATCAGCCGGCTCGGAATAAAGCACCAGGTCGATGTGTGTCTGAGGCCCCCAGCGCACTAATACGGACGTTGTTCCCCAGACCCTGGCAATGTGTCCACAACTTCTAGGCCTAGGCGTATCAAGGGTCTTGCTCCAGGTACAGTAGCTTTGGCTAGCCAAGGCACGCATAGCACTGGTTTGCTTTTCTAGAAACCGAATGGACTGATCATGTTTTGATCCGTGATTGGCTCGATTACCTGTTACTTTAGTGTGGATGCGTTCGGTGCCGAGACCAAGAGCTCTCGCGCAAACTCCGTGCACTATACCAGCACGGGGTAAGGTAAGGAAGCCATGGCGCGAGGGGGGCCCAAAATGTTATCGCATCATCGGCACAGTAGAGCACCCCGATGCTGCCCAGAATGACGAGCTCGCGAATCTCGGATGAAGCCTTCCTCGGGCAAAGGCCGCTGCTAAGTGCCCTTATGTGCCTTTATGTGCCGCAATGCCAAGGGTGGTGGTTACTTTATCTCCATCTCCGCACGTATTTGCACAAGCATATGCTTACTGTTGACAGCTTTGGGCGTGACCGAGTACAGGCGGTTCTCGGTGCACCGAGTAAATATGCTGACGTTGCCGGTTTTCTTCGTCTTGTTCGTCCGATGGGTTCGTTCTGGTAGATGCTCCTGCAGTTCAACGTCAGCCTCTCGGCCGCTGCCCTGGGCTGCTGGCTGTTTAGGGACACAAGCTGCTTCTCTCCGCCATTGGCCTGTAGCGTTGGGCTGGGTGTTTGGGGGCCATGATCTGTAAACCAGCCCCCCCCCCCCCGGGCATTCGCACGATCTGCAACAAAGATCTGGGCTGTCAATGACTTCACGCACTGTGGCGGGGAAGAGGGACGGCTCGTGCCAAAACGCCTTATCTTTCCATTGGTCAGTTCGGCTTCGTTCTCTTGGCCTTGCTTGACGGCTCGCCTGCTCGCGTCACCAACTGCCAAGCTTGACGATGTGCGCTGCAAGGTTGCGCCGCGCCGTCCTTGACGAGGCAGCCGGTTTTCTGGTTTTCGCCTCTTCCTCCCGGGCTTCTCCCGCCATCTGCCCCCAAAAGGGTCGTCGATTGGCCTGACTGGGATTAACAGCGCGCTACCAACCGGCCCGATGCAGATCCCAGGCGCGCGCGCTGAGCACGCAAATGGCTGGTTCTGGTCCCTCGCGCACGTGCTGTAGGCTCTCGCGCGCGGTTCGTCTCGCACGCTTTTTCCAGCAGCACGTGCAGCAGGCTGTCGCTGGCAGCGGCCTTGTTGTCCCGCCGTGGGCTCTTGTCGTCGGGCGACAGGCGGCTTGGCCGCGATGCCCGGATCTGCGACCAGATATCTCCTTCCGGATCGTCCCAGCTGGGGCGGGTGACGGACAGGGTCTATGTAAAACACCTATCTAGGTGCTCCGTGTCGGTATCTATCTGTGATATCAATCACTTTACTCAAAGCCTCGAATCTCAACAGGGCAAGGTCTACCACATGTGTGATTGTGCGTACGTACCCCCTGGGCTTGGCTTGCATCGCTCGCTTATTCGACACCATCTTTCCCGTGTGAGCCGTCAAGGTCCGCCCTCCCTGTCGCCCTCCCCTCCATCACCCACCTTCCGCTCGCTCTTCCATCTCTACCGGTCAAGAAGGGCATCCAAGCCCCCTCCATCGTGATCCATGGGGTCCCCAAGGCGACTAGCGAGCGCGCGAATGACGCCAGCCCGCTGTGCCGTAGACGAGCGTTGCCTTTCCCCGACCTACGCAATACTCGCAGCAAGCCACCTCAACCCACGGCGTGCTATTGGGCCCTGACCTTGCCTGCTTCTGGCGCAATGCGCAGACCGGTCAAGGGGAGAGATCCTGCGGATTTAACATGTTATCAAAGGCCACGCAATGCCATGCACAAGCGTGCAGCCTAAGTCTTGCCAGGCACACCTTGCAGCCAAACCGCCTGCATTCTTCTCGTCGGTTCGTCCATGCTTAATTGCTAGTGCCACGGCAATGCGAGTCTCATATATACATGCCGAGAGACCAGCTCGCAGGCCTACCTACCGCTACTGGATGGCACACCAGTCGTTTGACGGATGCCCCTTTCCTGATCAATGCTACCGTTACGTGCAGTCTTTGTAGATTAATTAATTGACTGCATGCGTGTTTTTGTATCGTCGACTGGCTTATCGGGCGGCTTGGTACGTCTTGCCAAGCGTTACATAGATCTTTACTACGCTCGCATGCGCTGTCGTTGCATTGCAGTGCTGATCCCTTGGTTCAGATGATAGGTGTCGAGTGCGACGCTGCGCGAGACCGCCACGGCCTTCTCGGCCGAAGACAAGATGATGCACCACAGAGCCACAGTGGTACCCTTGCCAAAGGCGGCGACAAAGTGATGGTGTGGTGTAGGGTATGGGGGTAGGACCCCTGCCACTGGCTCCTTGGTTGGGGGTCACGGAACGTTTATGAGCGGCCCTTACTGTGCTGGAAGCAGCGAGCGGGATGACATTGCTATGTCCGGAGTCAATGCGAGTCTGACGTAGGCCTTCAAACAGCGCCGTTTGATGAACTGCTCGGCCTGCCGTCACAAACGGCACATACATTGGGCGTCTTGCAGCGCCTGGATGACGCAATGGCTGACCCGGGCGCCGTCAATTGTTGACCGAGCGCAACACCAAGTAAAGGCAAAGCAGCAAACAATAGTAGTAGGTGCCGGAAAGGCAGTCGTCCCATCCCCGGTATCCATTCACGCTGATGGTGTCTGCGGATCGGCGCAGTAGCGTCGCGTGCTGAACGGGCACGAGCTGGAAACTGAGGCGAATCCTTCTGCCCACCGACACGCAGCAGCAGCCTTGGACAACGTGTGATACCAAGCCAACGTGTTTCTTGGTTGATTAATGTGCAGGCGGAGTTTGTTAACGGATGATCATTTGTGGGGGGGGGAGGAGGGTTCGTATGTCTCGGGGCGGGAGTAAACACGGGCTGTTCACGTAAGCGTGGCTGGCTGATGCCAGTTTCGGTCACTGAGCGGTGCTGCATCGGGGAAACTCTCGCTTGGCTGCTTGCTTACTGCCCATTGGAGACCTTCCTGTCACCACGCTGAGCTCTGGCCAAGGACTCTGGCATCTGTCATGCATGGCCTCCGCATCCAGATGGGGCTGCTGCATCCGTAGCGGACAGGAAACCATTTGAGTGCAGGTACAGGGTAGCAGCACTATTGGACTTCGCCCAGAGCGTTCGCGCGCGTTGGCTCTGGTCGCGAACGCGAGCGCAGAGGCTGAAGACGGAGAGAGAAAATAGAAGCATGACGGGGTCACAGACTCGATTACGTGGTCTATTTTGAGTCCTCCTTCCAGCAGAAACCTTCCAGAAGAACACCTACGCCTCCTTCGCACATGAAACACCCGTGCGATCGTGACTGCAGTCTTCGGCATCTCACTAACACGAAAGGATGCCGTGGCTGAGGACACGATGATGAGGCTCATTCCCCCGCGCTCGGCAGTTTTGGCTGCCCCGTCAGCGGAGAATAAATTCTAGCCTGTATCCAAAATGCTATTCTAGATGTGTTTCAGCGCGTCACCAAAGGCCATCCGGCGCGTGACGGACCCAGGCGTACGGATTTCTTTACCTGCACGCCTCGCGACGCTGGTGGTGCCCAAGCGTCCCCAACGAAGATCCTCCACGCTGGACCCTCTCCTCTTGCGGCTGACGGCCGGATATAGCTGCGGACCTAAATAAAGCGCCAGCGGGAGATCCTCAAAAAGTGGTTCGGAGGTGCGTGTTCGGAGGAAGGGAAGTAAAACATGGCCATCTAAAATAAAATAGAACAAGATAAAATAAAAACAAAAACAAAAAGATACACGCGACTCGCAACTGACGAGAGCGACGACCCGTGCCGATGGGGCCATTTTCCCCGCATGCCAGACCAACATCGCTCAGGCTGCCAAGATGACCGAAGCAGCGGCGTGGCTGTCAGTGTGATCGGCAACGGGTAGCTAGTGCTGCCACCTTCGGCCTGTCGGTATCATGTTGGTTCCCACGCGCACGGAAGACGCACGGCAGCGGCATAGCAAGCTTCTCCAAGATTGACCGTCACAACTTGTTACGTATCACCTGCACATATAGGCGGGCAAGGACATTGTACTTCGTTTTAATCATTTTTCTATTTATTGACATCTTGTTATATGTAGAGGGCAAGAAAAGGCCCAAGACTGGGAGCCCGTAAATCGTAGGCAGCAAAACTCGCTATCGTGAGCCGAATGGGACCGACGTCATTCGTTCTCTAAAATCCAACGTGTCTAGCGGATCCGGTATAAATGCCAAGTCGACGGTAGGAAAATAACACAACAAGGTAGCCCACCCAGTAATCATAAGAGATACCCATATATGTAGCAGAGGCCTATGTACGCATGACAGAAGGGAAGACGACGTGAAGAGACAGACAGTGGAAGTAAGGAAGTAAAAGAGAAGAAGAAGAAAAGGCGTTTGGTTAAAGAAGAAATTAAAGTCGTAAAGCGTATCAAGCGTCAAGGCCCTTTGCCTTGATCATCTGGGTGACCTCGCTCATGGAATGAATCACGCGCTGCAGCGTGGCCTGGAGGGCCTCGGCCTCCATGGCCTGGTAGGCCAGCTTCTGCTGCTTGGCGACGGCGGCGAAGTCGCGGATGCGCTGCCTCAGCACGTCGAGCGTGGTGGCGGTGCGCGTCATGACGCGGGTGATAAGGACGGCGCGGACGGCGTTGCCATCCTCGCGCGAGACGGGCCACTCGCCGAAGACGACGGGCGGGCTGTCCTGGGGCGCCGTGCTGGAACCGCAGCCGTCGCGGGCCCAGTTGATGATGGTCTGCAGCAGCGTCATGACGAGCAGGATGACCTTGCTGTCGAGCAGGCACAGCGGGCAGGCCAGGGCCGTGGCCGAACACGTCAGCACGGCGCTGCCTTTGGATAGGGTGGTGTCGAGGCGGAGGTGGTCGGACTTGCGCTCTACCTCGTTGAGGGCGCAGAGCTTGTTGGTCAGGATGCGCAGGCAGCCGCAGGCGCCGGGCGGCTGCTGCTGGCGGGCGGCGTCGTCGGAGGGCATGGACATGCCGGATACGTCGTGGTGCTCGGGGCTGCCGTAGGCGTTGGTGTTGCTGCCGCCGTGGACGCTGCTGCCGCTGCTGCCGATGCCGGACATTGGCGGCGACTTGGCGAGGTTGGCCAGCGAGGCGTGCTGCTGCTGTTGCATCATGGGCGACGGCGAGTGCGTGTTGCTCGTGTCGGCCACCGACATGGCCATGGCGGAGCGGTGCTGGTGTAGCGAGGCGCCGAAGCCCCAGTCGCCGTCCGACTTGTCGTCGAAGGGGTTGAGCACGTCCGAGGTGGAAGGGGAGAGGTAGCTGTGGTAGGCTGGGAGACAGTGTGAGCAGGTGGTGATGTTATATACCGACGGTGAAAGACGCCGACGGGGGGAGACAAGGGACATACCGAGCAGAGATTGAGTGTCTTTATCCATGGGACTGATGAGGGACAACTATAGCAGACCGGTCAGCTGCTTTCATTACAACCAGGGGATGCATGGTAGGTGAATTGCGCGAAGGAAAGTACGGTCAGAGTGACGGCGAATATTTGGGGGTGTATAGGGCAGAAGCCCATTCACCCCCGCGTGTAAGGGGTATGAAGGGAGGG
>KL660876.1:0-51365 GCA_000732775.1 Stachybotrys chlorohalonatus IBT 40285
AACCTATTAGGGTGCCTTGCCTTATCGTCACCGCGCCTGGACTGGTTTGTACTTGGTTGTTACTGCTTTCGTCGGTTGTTGGGGGTAGAATCATGCAGCTGTTGAGGTATCCTGCAAGTACCCGGCGCCGCCATCCGCCTGTTCACCTTACATCATGGCATTCATCCCGGAGAGCTGATGAACCCCAAGCTTCAACGTCCTCTCACCAACAAGTTCTCAATATGGCAGCTTCAAAATAGCACGACAACCCCCCCCAGCTCAACCAACCATGTCCACATCGCCGCGACCGAGTCCACAATGTCCGACTCCAACCCCGACCCGGGCGGCGTCTCCATCGTCGTCGGCACCGTCAAGCTCATCGTCAACGCACTCATCAGCATCCCATGGCTGCGCTACCTCTCTCTAGCCGGCCGCGTCCTTGTCTGGCCCTTGCGCATCATCATCGTGCCGTTTTCTCTCGTGGCTAGGGTGCTTCTGGTCGTGTTCAGCCCGCTGATTTATGTTTTATCTTTTGTGTTGTCGTGTATATCAACTACATTTGCTTTCATCGCGAGCTTAGAGGTGAGGGAAAGGTTGCCGTTTCCCATGTGTATTCGTCGAGTGCTGACCATTGTCCATCTTCCGTCTTCACCTATAGCCTTTGTACAATTTCGTGAGTCGCATCCAGCTATCCTGTTGCATCTGTAATTACACAACAGGTCTGACATTCACGTACAGTTTGCCGTGGCTGCTTCCATAGGCATCTTTTCAGGACTACTCCTCGCCGTTTCCTCGGGTTTCATCACATCATATCTCGGCATGTACGAGGACCCGCGGGACAGCGCTCGTCCATTGAAGAAAAAGGGCTTGCTGGAGGACGTACCCTCGTTCAGGGACGAGTCTTCATCCAACGAGACGGAATGGCATTGGCCCGACCCCTCACCAACGCGGCGCCGCCCGGCCTCGAGTCTTGTGTCACAGATTATTCACGAAGAGGAGGACGACGACTCTGATGTTGCTTACTGATGAATTGATACATCCAACAAGCTACATGTTACATTCTGATGGGTTTATTCTCCCCCGTTAGCTCATTCGTGCAGTCTTCCCGTGACATCGTTGCTGCTTGTTGTTGTTCCCTGTAACGCCTTGTAGCCGAAGGGATCCTGGATATAAAAAAGTCACACCATGCCAACGCCAACTGCCCTAGTAGTGTCCCATAAAACCTCTGGACCAGATCTTCTGGAGATAACCTTCCGGGGCTTCTCACCGCCGGTAGGCATCTCTTTCCCCTCGGTCCCGGTTGTGGTCACGGTCACGTTCACGATCGCGATCCCGGTCTCGGTCCCGTGGCCGGTCGTGCGTTGGAGAACGACTCCGACTCCTCGTCCGTCGGTCACGATCGTACCACCGCTCATCTCGACTATTGCGCCGGCGTCGGTCGTCTCGAGGGCGTTCCTCGCGAGGGCGATCATCGCGCGGACGGTCGTCCCGAGGACGCTCATCTCTGCGTCGTGCGCCATCATCCCGTCCATACGCAGGAATGTAGGTGTCGATATCAGCGCCTCGGGCGGCAGGAGGGCCGCCTCGGCTTCTCGGCGGGCGTTCCCGGTCTCTATGGTCGCCGTCTTCCTGAGGAGGCGGCGGTCTTAGTGGTGGACCTCGCTCCCTCTGCCACGCAGGTCGGCGCTCGTCAGGCCCGCGGTGACGATTGCCATTCGCGCCGTTACGGCTGCCATACCCGTCGCTGCTGTTGAAACCGGCCGTCGCTCCATTGGCATCCGGTCCGATCCCCACCGTGCCACCCTTTGGTGCTGGTGGCAAGGCAGCCTTGCGGTCGTGAAACTTTCTTCGGTCGAGCTCATGACTCTCTTCGTACGTTGGTATTTCGTGCGGTTGCATGGGCAGCGGCGCCATCTTGAAGTAGGGATGCTCGAGCGCGTCCACCGCGTTGATACGATTTCGCCAATCTAGCCTCATCAACTCTTTCAGCAGCGCGATTGCGCCAGAACCGAACCTGAGATAGTGTCAGCCCCATTCGCTTTGGTTTTTTTTTTTTTTTTTTTTTTTGTATGCCCAGATGCGGCTATCAGGCGGGTATGACTTACTCCTTGAACCGGTTTTGCAGATTGCCGGATCGTGCTCGAGGTGTCAGATGCTGTCCACCTGGCAAAGACTTCCAACCCGGCATGTTCTCATCCGTAGGTGACCCCATCAGGTCCCAAATTATCTCAAGCTGGTCGGCGTCGCTGTCGCCTGCAAGGATGGGCTTGCCCACCAGCATCTCGCCAAAGACGCAGCTACCAAATTGTTAGCCCACGTCATGATGGGACCACGAGAGTCGTCTTACCCGACGCCCCACACGTCAATAGCAGTGGTGTACTGTCTCAGCTGCAGCAGCAACTCGGGTGGACGGTACCATCGAGTAACGACAAGACCTGTGTAATCGCGCCGCCCAGTTCCCATGGGCCGTCCAGCCTGGGGAACTGGCCCGTCATAATGCCTGGCCAAGCCGAAATCGGCAATCTGCAGGACGCCCTTGTTGTTGATGAGAAGATTCGCGGCCTTCATATCACGGTGGAGGATGTGGTTGTCGTGGAGATAGCGCAGGCCTTGGAGCAGTTGCAGCATGTAGCACTTGATCTGTGGCTCTTTGAAGTGAACAGAAGGGTTGTCGAGAAGTCCGGAGAGGTCGTGGTCCATGTAGGGCATGACCATGTACATGAATGGCTTCTTGCGCTTGTCGGCTGGGGGCCAAGACGAGGTCAGCAAGGAACAATTATCGCAGCGCGTCCGGGACTCATTGTGATGCAAGATGAAGGACACGTACTTTGTCGAGTAGGGTGTTCGACGGCCATGTCCTCTAGTTTGAGAACGTTGTGGTGCGACAAGAGCTTGAGCAGCTTGATCTCTCGAAGGGCCGTGATGGGAAACTATAGGCAACGGTCAGTGCTATCCGGCCTGGAAGCACAGTGCCAAAAGATGAGCAACATACCCCATCCTTTTCATGGTGCATGATGATCTTCTTCAGGGCCACCATGGCCCCCGTCTTTCGCGATCGAGCCCGGTGCACCTCGCTATGGTGTGGAGGGTCGTGTTAGCTTGATCTAATATCCCGTGCTGCGACCTGTCGGATCCATCGACGGTCGGCCAATTGACCGAGAGGGTAGGGGTGTATCGCCGGATGCATCGTCGTACGTACCCAAAGGTTCCCTCGCCCAGCTTGCCCTGCAGCTCATACTCGGCGATGCGCGAGCAGCCGACGAAGCTGGAGCGCGGGCGCAGGTGGTTCAGGGCAAAAGTGCGCGGCGAGGTGCCGTCGGGCGTCCTCTCGAGAACCCGATCCATGGCCGTGGAATCGCGCGTCGGTCCGAAGCTTCGTTGGGGCGCAAACGAAGCGGAAATGTCGGTTTGCCAAGCACGGGATGGGGATGGAGGCGGGCAGCGTGCGGCGGCGATCAGGACGGACGTCACGAACCAGTCCTCATGGCCTCGCTCGACCTGCTTCTTCCGTCTCTGCCGTCGGTCGTTATCGCTTTGCGCAAACGGTTCGAGGGTATGTGCAACGATGGAGGTTGCAAGGTCGAGGTGGGAAAAATAAAGTGGTTGTCAACCGGCAGAGGTGGAAATCCAGGCTCTGGAGGAATTATAAAGAGCCTGTGGAGTTGGTCGATCCACGCTCCAGGTACCAGAAGTTTACCAGTCGAATTGGCCTGACCTTGCCTTGCCGCATCGGGAACCTTGAGCAAAGTACTAGTACTTGTCTCACCGCGTTGGGCGTCTAGTGCTAGACCCTGATTTACGGTCACCATGGCTTTTGCTTCTCCTTTCCGGAACGTGTCATTTGCCTCTCTGAAGTACTGGTACCTTTTTCTACGATCAAGAAGCGAACCTCTAGCAACGGCCTGCAGCGCCGCTGCGCGTGATCGTACACGTCGTAAATTCATGACGCAAGCCTAGAACCGCATCGAAATACCTACCTTATCTAAATGCATCTCATTCTCATGCATTCCGGAACTCGTAAGTTCATCGACATGGCGCTGAAGCCCTTAACCTACATCGTCGGCATATCGAGGTCAAGTCAAGGGAAGCGCCTTTCCGCTGCCAGCTCTGATTGACCTCGGCATTGTTCACCTTGATTGAATAAGAATAAGGTACCTGAGTTTCACCGCATCGACCTGATTGGGGAAGACCGCCTCCTCACCTTCACCTCACTTGACACAGAGCTCGACAAACGAGCTTAGCATTCAATACACTGATTCAATAGGCAGCTTTGCAAATATTGTGGCTTTACCTGGTGGCCGAATTTTTTCTTACTACTCCCAACGACACATTCGTCAAGTGACGCGACATAAAAACCACAACCTCGATCGTTGTGGCATGTGAGCCTTGCAACCACGAACTCACGGTTGCCAGCCGCAGAGGTCAACGCAGAGACGGGCTCTAAATGAATATCGCAGTCTTCAGAACAGACGTATGTTCAGCCTAGGCCGGAAGCATTCAGTCGAGAGAGAACCTCTACACGTATTTAGACTAGCAATTCAATTGCCTTCTGCCTGAACCAGACGTGCAGCTTCACTTCTCATCGACCCGAAGAACAGAGAATGTTCAGCTCGGTGTCACATTCTATACCAAAGGCCCATACCCGCAACCCCCCATTCTCTACGTTTCAGCTCGTTGAAGCAGTCTTGTAAGAGCCTATTCTATCACGCACAGTGCATAGGTTGTAGAATCGTAATCAAATCCGTATTGGGGCATCACTCTTTACCAACGGCATCCTCGTGATCCTTGCCCGCCGCCCGCAGCAGAGGCCCTCGCACAATCTCCTCGGCCGACAGATGCGCACCCGCCGACTTGAGCAGCCGCGCACACTCCTCCCTGCCCGACAGGCTCGCCAGGAACAGCGGGGAGTTGTCGGCGCGGTTCCTCTCGTGCACGCTGGCACCGCGCTGCAGCAGCTCCCGCATGATGTCGGTGCTCCCGGACACGGCCGCCAGGTGCACAGCCGTGTTGCCGGCGTAGTCGGCCTGCTTGAGCAATCCGATCCCATCGCCGTCGAGGATCTGCCGCACCACGTCCACCTCGCCGTTCTTGATGGCGTAGCCGAGCGCCGTGAAGGCGGATTCGCTGGGCGTGAGACGCGATGCGGCGTGGTCTAGGGACGCCGCGGGGTGGGAGAAGGTCGGGCGTGCAGTCTCGGTCATCTCGCCGCGGATGGACTGCGAGAGGCGATCCTTGATGTCCTTTTTGGACAGGTTCGGGAGGGCGAGGAGGTAGGACAGTTTCGTGAGGGCCGCCTCAGGGGTCATGTCTAGGCCAAAGATGACGCCGACGCGCCCGAGCTGGGTGCCGGGCGCGTAGACTGGGGACACGAAGCCGCTAACACACTGGCTGACGTTGACGACAATGACGCCGCGCTCGACGGCAGAGCGTATGACCTGCGTCAACCGTCCGTCGGCTCCGCCAGGGACATTGCCCATGCCGAACGTCTCGAGGACCAGGCCACGGATGTCTGGCAGCCGGAGGACGGCATCTACCATCTCAGGCTTGATGCCGGGGAACACCCGCAGACATGCGACGTGCGCCGTGTCAAGCGCCTCGTGAATGTGAAACCGGGCGATGGTTGTCGGGCGGAGGATGTGCGGCCAGTCCACGTCGATCCCGAGGCCGTTGACGCGAGCCAGGGGGCCGCAGTTGGGGGAAGCAAAGGCTTCAAAGGAGGCGGCCGATACCTTGGTGGTCCGGTTCCCCCGGTACAGCTTGTGGTGGAAGAAGAGGCCTACTTCCGGAATGGCAAAGGTACCGGCAATGATGAGCGAGCCAAGCAGGTTGTCCACGCCGTCGGACTGCAGAGCAAAGATGGGCGCCTGAGAACCAGTAAGGATGACGGGCTTGCCGAGGTCAGCCATCATGAAGGACAGCGCCGAGGCCGTGTAGGCCAGGGAGTCAGTGCCGTGGAGGATGACGAAGCCGTCAAAGAGGTGATAGTTGTCGCGGACGGCGCGCGCCATGGAGGCCCAGTCGCCGGCCTGGATGGATGACGAGTCGAGCAGGGGGTTGAACTCGACAAGGCCGTAGCGGATGTGGCGCTGGTAGGCCGTGGGAGGTGTGCGGAGCGAGTCGATGGTGAGGGACTCGCCGTTGAGGAAAGCTTGGAGCTTGACTGCGAATGTTTGGTCAGTAAGTATGCAAGAGGTTGGAGGTTGATGGTGATATATATAGGTAGCAACGGAGCCGAGTATGAGATGGAGTACAGGACAGCAGCATCGCCGTTAGAACACACCCCAGCGTGAACGACGTAACCAGCACCTAAACAAAGGGCATCCACTTGCATGAGTCGACGCGAGAACTCACCATCAGGGCTTGAGCTATCATTGAAAGAAGGCCTGGGCGCCATGGCCGTCTCAAGGAAGCGCTCGCTCGGCTGCAGACCATCTGGGCCCGGCTGCATGCAAATGGTGCCTCCGGTGCCTATGATGAGGACACGAGACTCGGGCAGGCCAGCCTCGACATGTTGCTGGCCCGATGCCTGCTGAGGGGAAGATGCCATGGCTGCGGTGTTGAGGGGTAGGCAGGGCGCACGTAAAGGGCGAAGAAGAGATGGGCTTCGACAGCCTCACTGAGTAAGAGTTTTTATGTGCTGCAGCAGTCCACCATGGAGATGTCAGCTCCCTAGAAGCAAATCACTATCTCGCTTCAGAAGCAATCTCGTCTTCGTGTTGCCTTATCGGCCTGTATATATGATTAGAATTTTTTTTCATTGGATTTCCACAGGCATCGGGGACGAAAAGGGGGGAAACTAAACAGATGCCATGATACCTCATGGACAGGACCTGACAAACGTACCTCAAAGAGCCGCAAGGATAATCAAGGCTTCCAGCGCAGATTGAACCAACCGGCCACTGACTCGGCTCGTGAGGGGGCAGTGGACAAGGTGCTCGTCATGTTGCAAGAGTCAGGCTACCCTTTCATGGACGGACGGATCGATGGAGGGTTTCCTGAACAAAGTGGAGCCGTGGACAAAACAATTTGGAAGGAGGGAAAAATTCCATAATCATTAGCTAAATCAGTCAAACCATTACGTGCCTGGTGACCACGACGCAACACCGGAAAAGTCTGCCATCCTCGTGCAAGGAGGCTCGGCCAAGCTAACTCGTTACCTAGGTAGTACGCATCACCCATGTCACTGACTTCAACGAGGCAGCCAACGCACCGTTTGGCAGAATCAGTCGCATCCATTCACACTACTACCAGACCCGTCCCCTTCAGCCTCTAGCGAGTCCTCTTGTTGCTGCCACGCCTTGTATCATGCATGGTATTTGACTTGAAACGATACAACTCCTTGGGAATACTGACAATGCTCCTTCAGCCGTCCTTGAACCTGGCTGGCCTACTTGGGCAAGCCTGGCCTTCCCGGACACTCTCAACGCCAGCCATCCAGTGCCAACAAATACCCCGACATCGTAGCAGTTGCTCAGGGATGCAATACGAGGAACACTAATGGTTCCGGATTGCCTCGCCTGCCTTTACAAAACCGCTTCGTGTAGTGCATGAGCCCTGGCGTCTAGTTCCCTCCCTAATAAGGGCCTTTTATCGGAGGAACAAATCCCCAGCACCATTCCGGAGGCTTCTGGATCTGTCGGTGTGATCCAGGCCAAGGTAGTCGTCTTCCGACGAAGCTACGTTCCACAATTCGTCATCTGCGCAGAGGCATCCATTAGCATACTTGGCATCGTCCGTCGGTTTGCCTTTTGCCTTGACGTACCGTCATTGAGATATTGGGGTTTGGAGAAATTCGCTCGCCGAACCACGGCAAACTTGATCTTCTCAAAACTCTTGCCCTTCAGACCCGTTCGCTTCTCCAAGCGTTTCTTGGTATCTACGAATTTCTCGCCCTGTGGATAATTGTCAGCGCCCCCCTTCTTTGTAAGCATTGTGCCACTCACCTCAACAAGCAAGAATTTGAACGGGACGCCGTGAACCCTTGTGACCTCGGTCTGGAAGTGGAAGACGTTGATGAAGTTGTTATCGTCAGCAGCCAGCTCCTCCTCCGGCACACGCTCGGCATAGATCTGCGTGTAGTCGTTCAGGTTGGAGACAAGATGCTCGCGCCGAGGTTCTCGGTAGAATCTGTGGGAACTGGTCTCATAAACGCGTATCCTCCCCGCTTCTGCCTCATCTGAGAGGTTTGCCTTTTTCTGCAAGGCTTGAATCAGGTCTTCCACCGTTCCGGTTCTGGGGACCAGCAGGTCATATTGAGTCTGCATCATCAGTCAGCTGCGGGACAATGGTTACGTGGTTTGTGATACTTACTTCTTTAGAGATGCCCTCGCTCAACCACGTGATCTTAACACTCTTCTTCGTGTCTAGTTCAGCCAGGCTCATCTCAAGTACCTCAAAGTAGAAGGCGTCCCCCCGCTGGTTGTTGTTCAGCGCATTTGTTCCCGCAAGATTCAGGATTTGACGAAGAGTCGGATTAGTCCCTCGTCGGACCGGCGTCTTTGGATTATTCGTAGCCGCGCTCACTGTCCAGAAACGAACGTGTGTTCCCGGCACTCCAAGATGTGCTCCGACCTTTTCGGCCATTGCGTCGTACGTGAGCTTCGAATTAAGGACAAGGTCGAATGGAGGATACTCGGTCTGGTCGCATCTGTTAGGGTGAGGATGGAAGCGAACAGTTCTCTTGTGCTCGAGGAAGTCGTAGTATTCGCGGGCATCTTCGAAGCGGTCGGAGACCTTATTCCTACACGTCATCAGCATCTTGTCCCGTTGCATTTGAGAAAAACCACCGTACACTTCCTGGACGGTTTTGTCGGTCGGCCGCGGGGCCTCGGCTTTACGGTCTTGTCGCTGGAAGACGATGATATCGCCATCCTGAAGTTCTGCAACCTTCAGAGTTTGCTTGGGTTTCAGCGGCTCAATCATGGTAGGCTTGATTTCCTGTTCATTCCGGGTAAGCAAATGTTAGGAATTTCATTTGGCACCTTCTTCATCTTACCTCCCACAGGAGAAGTTTCTCCTCTTCCGCCACTTTCTCAGGCCAGTTCATCTTCTTGAGGATGAGAGGAACCAGTTCCTCCACCTTCCGTTCCTTGCCAATGTACACGTGCCCAACTCCCCTTAGTGTTTGGCCTTCGTGATCGAAATACTTGAGAAGAAGCAGAAGCAAATCGTTCTTCACAATGACCCCATTTGGTTGACTTTGCCAGGAGGGCCAGATAGCTTCCCCGTTCGAGTCGACTTCGTCCGCAACTTCAGCCCAGACTCTTAGACTGGGGTCCCGAGTGACTGGCGAGCGAGCGTAAACCTCCTCGATTGTCGGTCGCAGATCCATAATTGGTTGATCCGGTCGAATAGTCTTATTTTGGCGGTTAACCATCAACCATAGGCGCACTTGGCGTGGATCCTTGCCCAGGTCACCCGCAAGTTGCTTCACGAAATCTTCCAGGGTCATTGATCGACGAACTCTGTAGTTCCTGGGCGCCGCTACGTCGGCTTCGGGACTGGCGTCGAATGCGCACAGGTCAGTTCCGCCATAGTTTACAAAAGTCTCGTTGGTGATGACCTTGGCCAGCATGAAAAGGTGCGCTTCGTCGCGTTCGCGCTTGCGTACCTCCCTCAATGCAGTCTCCTCCTCGAATCGCAGCCCTGTGAGCAAGTTAGCATCCGAGTGCGCACGATTAGGATACATTGCCTAGCATACTCAGGTGTTTGGGGGTGTCTTCTTGGGGTACCGGGCAAAGGACCTTGTCAACTCGGGACTGGCGAATATACACCAGCATGTAAGCGCTGTTTTGACGCAGGATCGGAGCCTTCTTCTGCAAGGGGACACGAGGATGGCCACTTGCTGTGCGATATTCGCCTCCAAAGTTCTCCTCGAGCACCTCCCTAGATGTTGCCTTGGTGACCTTATCATCGTCGAATTTATAGAACCATCCGTCTTTGCTGGGTTTAAGGAAAGCATAGTAGTGGCCTGCATTGAGATCTCCACTGTGAACCAGGACTCCGTGGAGCTGGTAGGTCCAAGGCTCGGATTTGTCGGCAGTGTCTATCAGGAAGGGCGAGACATCGAAAACATCAGGAAACTCGTATCGGTCATTTATCTTCATCAACATGTCTCGTTGTATGTCGTACTCAAATCGCTTGAGCTGCAAGTGCAAAACGTCGGGGAAGCTCGTAAAGATGACGCCCTTGTTGGCGTCTTGTAGGCCATACTGGTCGCCGGCGAAATACTGGTTCTCGCCATCCATCTTTTCGACCTGAACGTAATCTTCGAAACTTTCCAAAAGATTCTTCTTCCCACTCACAGTGAGTTGAATGTCCCAGAAATCCTCGATTGGGCCCGATTCGTAGTCAACATTGATGCACGAGATGTACGTTTTTATCTTGCCACTGAACAATTCTGGGAGGACGTTTTCCGCGGTGGTGCCCTTCATCTTTTCCTCCATTCTCTCCATCAATTTGCGCGACAGCTCCTGCACATCTTGTTGCTCGAAAATGTGTCGGGTTTCCCAGCCGAAAGATTTCGTCAACTCGCTCGTGCTGACGGCCTGCTCGGATGTCTGTAGCAAGTAAAAGAGCCGCTGTAGCGTGTACGCCGAGTTTTGCATACTTTGGTCATCTTCAGTCGGAATCTCGTATATAGCCTAGGTGCGTCAGCGCATCATGCATGAAAGAACAATGCGGCATATGAATTGGAAGGCATTCGGGCAGTCTTGCCACATACCTTTCGGAACCTGTTTGTGAAGTATAATGATTGAAGCAGGGAGTTGAGATAGCAGGTAGCACCCTGGTTCTTAAGCCCAACGAAACCAGTTTCCTTCTTTGAATCGTAGTTAACGAAATT
This sequence comes from Stachybotrys chlorohalonatus IBT 40285, assembly GCA_000732775.1. Taxonomy (NCBI): domain Eukaryota; kingdom Fungi; phylum Ascomycota; class Sordariomycetes; order Hypocreales; family Stachybotryaceae; genus Stachybotrys; species Stachybotrys chlorohalonatus. The sequence continues at coordinate 10,823 of KL660876.1, forward strand.
GTGCCAGAGAACTCCAGTTTCGTCTTCGACGAGGCGCACATAGGCTGTTATGTTGGCGGTATCGTTCTCGCACAGAGGCCGTGATCCGCCTTCCCAGGGTACGTTGAACATGCGTCGATGCTCAACAAATCTGGTGAAGCCCCAGTCACCTTCTTCTTTGGTGAATCGATGGTGCGCAGCATGGTGTGTATATAAGCTCGGGTCATTGGGATTCCAGAGCACTAGGGAGAATTGAACACAGCAGCTCCAATTATCAGGCACTTCGTTGCTGTCGAATCCATGTTCGAGGTAGATGGAGCACTGGTCGATATTGTTCCCATGCGGAAAGAGTAAGATGCGCCTGGAACGCATAACAGGTAAGCAGAAGCAACGGCGAGAGGGCTAGCTGAGCATACCAGGGGCTGTTGCCAGCGTAGAAGATTGGGCCGTGTTCCCGTTTCCCAAGGCTCCGCCAATTTTCTACGGTCCATGTATGCACGACATCGCCGATGATCCGAGGTTCGTCTAGAAGTGGAGGGAGAACGACGTCCTTCATAGCCTCATCTGTCATGGAGGTTAGCACGAGGATCAATGGGGCGGGCTGATAGTAGGAGCTGTAGGGCACCAACGGTCGGTAGCTAAGGGCAGATCTTGCAGATTGTCTGCTTCTTGGTCGAGGCTATCGGGGTTGATGATGGCAATAGCATCCTTCTCGGGGTCGGTTGCTGCACCGACCAGGTCCGGTGAATCAATCACCATCTCGTTGGGGGATGGAGCATTCTGATGACGGGTAAGAATATTAGCTTTGCGCCCACGGTAGAAATCGAACCGGCTGGGGCTCATGACAAAGAAGAGTCTGAAAACCAGGAACAAGGAAAGGAAAGTATGGGCGCCGAAGCAGGAAATATAGTGTAGAAAGGGACTATGACGGGTGGTGGAGGGGTACAGCAGGCTGTGTCGAATGACTAGGTACGTCGTAAGGATAAGGTACGAAGCACGGTAAGGCAGGTAGAGCGATCATGAAACGTGAGGCGAGTCGTGGGCAGTCATCCAGAATATAGCTTAGCGGATGGTCCGTTTCCTCCTCGAGGCGATTGTGCAGTAGTAGATAGCTTGGATGCATCATCGCCGGAGCTGAGCCAGCTCTGACGTGACTCGAGGTGCAGGTGGCACTTCGATTGTACCTCTGAGGGATGGAGGTAGAGACGAGCCCCAGAAGGCGTGAGCTTACCATCTTTCTTCGACTGGAAGGTCCCAGCGGCAGAACAGCACGATAACGCAGCAGCTCTCGGCGGCGACGGCGGCGGCGGGCGAGGCCGGCAGCTGCGGCAGGCCGTCGAGAAGCCTCAAAGGGCGCGCGGGGCAGCGTGGCGATAGCTGCGTCAGGTAGGAGGGGGTCGAAAGCGTCGAGGTCGAAGTCGATGCCCGTGATCGATAGGATCGGGCTTGCCGAAAGGAAATGGAACGAGGAAACAGTGTCGAAGAAAAATGTAAGAGAAGGTAAAGGGAAGGACGTGACGAGATGGGGCCAAGGTAAGGTGAGGTAAGGCAAGGCAAGGCAATGCACAGGCACAGGCAAAAAGTAATGCAGCCAAGTAGGTATCGATATGGTCTAGAGCGAGGCGGGTTCGAAAGCTGCCCCCAGCAAGGCGAAGGTGCCAACCAAGGAAACCCGACCTGAAAAGATACATGCACAGACTCCGAGGGCCCCGTGCTCAGTTACTAGGTCAGTTTGGTCGGATAATGTTGATGCGATGCTCAATCATTGTGTTTCTCGAGCGACCATCTAAGTGGTTCATGGTAAATTTTTAACATAGGACCACGTTGGTGCGTTTGCACCATGCAATTCCTTGTACGGAGAATGTACCCCGTACCTACTTCCAACCCACTGCAGTCCAATACATGTGACCATCTAGCATCGAGCATCAACCAGATGTGGTCGACGGACGAGTTGGGGGTTTATATTAGTTCTTTGCTGCAGAATACATGCTGAGGGGAGCCGCCCTCCAAATTCACATGTAGTTTCGGCTTCACGATAAAGACATCAGCCCGGTCTTTGTATCCCAGTTAGGAGGCTACCTCGCGCGTGCACCCCACACTCGCGTTGGAACAGCAGCCCCATGGTTCAGCTACAGGTGCCTTGCTAGGACGTCTGTTCGTCTGGTACAAAGGCCCTGGGGCTGAGCCAACGGGTCGTCATCGGTTCACCCCGCTATTGGATGACGTTTTCACCCTTCGTCGTGGCAGGTACCAGGCACTTAACAATGCCGTCGTTGGGCTGAGGCTAGCAACAACCGGTAGCACGATTGAGCCGCACAGCTGCTGACGCCGTTTACCGGAAGAGTTTCATCCTTAAATGAATAAATGGAAGACGCAAGGCACTGATCTGCATCAGAAGGTTTGCAACGATTGGCAGTAATCGTGTTGGTTCAATCGCCCTAATGGTTTAGTTGCTCATCACTTAGGCAGTAGCATGGGGGCATTGCTGAGACGACAGATCCTCAATTGATTGTCATGATACCGAGGCCAACAAAGCGTATCGAGGCTAGCGTGCTGCGGTGCTACGGTGCTGCGGTAGGTCTCTTTTTGCTCGCCGGGAGGACCTTGCGCGAAAGGGATTACTGAAGTAGGAGGCCGATCACAGGCGCCATGTCTAAATAGCTACCCTGTACAGCCGTGTCTGCGAGTTATCGAGACCGCTTGTGATCTTCGAGCTCATTTCCCTCAGTTTACATCCTACAAGTTGCTCTATTGGGTAAATGCTTTATTATTCCACCGTCTTTGGACTTGGTGGAAGCAAGAGGCACATGAAAAGCAGAGTTCGCCGGATATGGCCCAACGTCATGTTTGTGGAAACCCGTTTCCTCAACCATGACCAGAACAACATCGTCATAAGGCAAGGTACCACGATAACCTTCCCATGACACAAGTTTAACTAGTATGTCATTGACTTTGGTCAACTACAAGCCCCACGGACCGAGAAGGCACCAATATCCCCTCTCCTGTTCTGCACCTACTGTATACTAGATATTCAGAGTCAACCATCCCACCGCGCATTAATAATTGTATGATAAACCGGCCATGGTTTGGATTCGCCGCTGCCGATACCGCTAGTTGACATGTGGGGTCAGAAAACGCGGGAGGGACTGCCGTCCGCCCAGCGTCCGATGTCAGGGACCAATACCTGAAGCTCGCCTATAACGGGATCGGAGGTGCTGCACATGCCACATCCAACAGCCCCCTCGACCTCGAGCCCGACTCTCGCGTCCCATCATCGCTGCGACGGTATATCCTTTAGGCTGAAGGGTTAACCCGAACTCTTTTGGCCTCACCCCTCTCCGCGAGCAGGGCCAACACACTTCTCGACAGACCCTAGCTTTCGTGCAATCGTTGACGGCACGCGCATGGAACCGTCAACATGCTCTCCATGGCGCTGCGCAGCAACGGCACACGATGCACCTTGATCGACCCCCTCGCCGTCACGTCCCGCGCAGCAGGCCTGGCAGACGTCTCGCCTCGCCGCCTCCCGCACCAACAGACGCGAAAATCCAGCAACGCACCCTGGCGACCAGCCTCTATATTAGACGAGTAAATCCCCAATACCCCCAGCAGAATCATGCCTTCAGCCTTTTCGGGGTACTGACTGCGTTGTAGATGGGTGGCTAGAGAGGCACGTCCCATCAGTCTGCGCCAGCTAATGGTCTTTGGCCGTTCCCTTACCGAGTCACGGCTCATCAGCTCTGCCAATTATGTCCGGACAGAGCTCCCCGTGCGGTAAATGCATGCCCTGCTCGAGCCACACGGACGGACGGCTGACCGGTTGATGCAGAATAGCACACCGCCTCCGCGATTTCCACCAGCTGCCATACGTCGTCGTAACGAATCGCCACATCAACGAAGTCTACAACATGTACTACGACGTATTTGACCAGTTCCGCAAGGTCAAGGAGATCAAGACCCTCGAAGAGAACGATGATCTGTGCGAGCTGATCAGCCACAACCTGAAAGGACACCTGACCGTCATCCCTAAACTTGCCATGGGAATTCTCGAGTGTGGAGGATTGATGAATCCAACGGAACTCGAGAACTTCATGAACACAACCCTCAAATCCGTAAGTCACAATCTCGAATCCACGAGAAGCACAAGTTATTCACAAGAGGCCCTGCAGCGCATATCCAGAAGGGTCATCGCAGAGCAGCACCTGTCCCTCACCGAAACCTTCAACTCCCCTTACTTCTCCCCCGGCGCCAAGCTCTCTGAGTCAGACTTCATCGGCGAGGTTTTCATCAAGTGCGTCGCCAAGGACGTCGTGAAGCGCTGTGCAGAAGGTGTACGCGCCCTGGCCCGATCCACCAACGGCTCCGACGTAGCCATACCAGAGATCAAGATTGATGGCCACCTCGAGGCCAGCTTTCCCTATATCCTAAGCCATCTCGAGTACATCGTTGGCGAACTCCTACGCAACTCGGTCCAGGCAGTGATTGAACGCCAGCAGAAGCACCCTGAGATCGCTTCCTTAACACCACCCCCAATCGAAGTCACGATTTGTGAAGCGCAGGAGCACGTGATAATCCGAATATCTGACCGCGGCGGCGGCATACCGCGGGAAGAACTCCCCTACTTATGGTCTTTTAGTAAGGGCCCTCAGAGTCAGAAGCGCCTCCAGAACCTTGGTCAGGTGCCCCGGATGGCAGCCACAATGCAGGAGTTGCAGATCGAGGATGAGCTCAGCCGGCTCGACCTCAAGACGCCCACCTACCAAAGCTCGCTTTCTTCCCTGACCAGCCGACCGCCGCAGCTCCGCCTGGGCATGGGCCTACCCTTGAGTCGAGTGTACGCCGAGTATTGGGCGGGTAGCCTTAACCTCCATAGCCTAGAGGGCTATGGCGTCGATGCGTTCTTGCAGATCTCGAGACTGGGTAACAAGAACGAGCAGCTTGCCACCCGCGCCACCATGGACGCGGTCTAAGCCATCGGGCCTCAAATCTGGTCCTTGTGACCGTACATTCCCATGAGTCGCTATGACGGACATCATGAGCCGAGGAAGGAGCTGGGATACACACTGTACATGATTGTAAGCACGGAGTCAGGGCACACATGGGTTTTTGTCAGGAGTAGCGGAGTTGGATTCTGGATCGTGGTTTACCAGCACATACCACTTCAGCTAGGTTAGTTGCGAGGAATATACCGGTTTATATCGTAATACGTGCGACTCAATTACATCAGAGCTACTTTGAGTAAAGGGAGGAAGGGAATAAGGCTAAACTAAAAAAAACTCTCAAACTGCAAGTCCGCCTAAAAATCGGAGGAGCAAGACGAGGCCGTTTTGGCTCTCCTCTCAACCACCGAGTCCATTAAACGTCACTGCGACTCAGCGCGCGGATATCACGCCAAACAGTCATAGTTCATCCTCCTCGCCACTTTGAATCCCATAGATAGCTCTCGACAATATCCATGAATTTATCCCTTCATAATGGTATTCTTGAACCCCTTTTCAACTCCAGACCCTCAAAATGGAGCAAAGGGATTTTCGATGGAAGCAATAACCTGACCGGGGCAGCCAGCCCAGCGCCAACCCTGGAGCACGTGGGATTTAACGGCGACCGTGGCTACGGACAGCACTGCCCTGCATAGCCTCGAGCTCAGTCTCCAACTGCTTGATCTGGGCGTGGGTCTGCTCCAGATCCTTGTTGAGACGGTCACGCTCGGCAATGAGCTTGTGCTCCCACTGTCTGAAGCGCTGCTCCTCAATCTTGACTTGCTCGGTGAAGCGCTTGCGCAGCGCCTCCTCCTCCTCCTTGAACTTGGGGTTATCGAGCTTCTTGGGACCCTTCTCGCCAAACTTGCGAGTTTCCATTTGCTGGGCGCGGTAGGCCTCGTAATGCAGCTCCTCGGTGGTGTGGATGAGGTCGAGCATGTGCGTGCGGATCAGGATAGATCGGAGCTTCTTGAAGTCGCAATGGTCTTCGTTCTCAACCTCGGCAACGCCCCACGAGTACTGGCGTCCCTTCACGATGCGGCCATCACCGGTCTTAACGTCCTTCTCAGACCCAATCACTGCAAAGGGCATAGCGGCCAGCAGGCTGCGGGCGTGCTGAGCAGCAGCCTCGTCATCCTCCTCAATCGGGGGCTGGTAGATCTTGATGTTCTGAGCCTCGATCACAGAGACGATCTGGAGAATATTAGCATGATTGTTCTGATTGACTTGGGCTTTCCTTGGATACTTGCCCGCTGCTTGAACTTGGCCAGATCGGCAGGGCTGAGAGTATCAGCCTTGGCAATGACAGGAATCAGGTTGACCCTGGAGCACAGTCTCTTCATGACCTCAATGTCGAGAGGCTTGAGTGTGTGGCCAGTAGGGCGGATGAAGTACAGGCATGCGTGGACACGGAGATCGATCTTGTCCTGACGGCGGGGCTGTTGCTCCTGCAACATGTAGGACTCGTGCTGGTCGTCGAGGAATTCGATGATGGGCATCCAGGAATCGCGGTTGTTAACATAGTCACCAAAGCCGGGAGTGTCGATCACAGTCAAGCGGACTGTGTCCTTGATCAGCAGGGACGTCCACGTGCGTGTCAGAGGCTGCAAAGCGCCAGGAATGGCTCACCCTTGAAGAACTTCTCCTCCAGCTCAGCCTTAGTAATCTCAATCTCGACGGTCTTGTCAATCTGCTTCTGGTGACGGCGCTTGTGATCGGCGTAGTTCTTGATGGTCGTGGAGAAGAGGGTGTTGATGAAGGTGGTCTTGCCCAGGCCAGACTCGCCGGCAACCTGGTGTATAAGTCAGCCACGGACTGCACACAAACAGTCGTCGTCGATGGATCTCAAGTACGGACCATGATGGTGAAGCCGGCGCCACGCTTTGCGACAATCTTGTGGCGCTGGTTGGGCAGATTGGCAATGCCAATCGGTGAGGCACTCTCTGTAGCGGGAGCCATGTTGGGCAACGAGTGACAAGCAACGGCAGCGGGAAGGGGATGATGATAAGGGCGATTGGAATGGGCGAAGATGCCGACAAGAGAGCTGCTACGCGCTGAAGCGAAACGATGAATCTGGACACGGGCTGCAAAGGGATGCAATCACCAATGTCGAGTTTGAGTGTTTGGAGCTTCACCAAAAGATGTGGTGCTTCAGGGGAACGAAGGGATGGGTCCAAATTTGCTGCCCTCGGGCAAGCGTGCTGGGGAAATGGTTGGCCAGTGCGACAGGAATACGGGGGCAAGCACCAGGAGAAAAAGGGGACCCTGGGTACCTACAGGTACTGGCCATACCATTCTTTGCCCAGTGTACATCGCCATTTCGAGGCCCCAGGGTGCCGCGACCACTTAAACTTCAGAGACAAGCACCGGACAGACCCACAGATACCTAGCTACATAAAACATCCATCGAGAAGGATCACACGTTCAAGACACAACGATCGATTATGTGTGGTGTCCGTTGGGGCCTGGCATCTGCCGATAAAAACAGGGCCTGTTTCTGGATTAGCGTATGGTACTCCACAGCCTTAGCTTCTTGGGAATCAGCCCAATGGCGAAGCAGAATCGGAAGAAGATTGGAAAAAAAATTGATAAACCAAGCTAAGAACAAAAGTTGCAATCGATAAGGTCGCAACTGAAAGTTTCCTGCGAGCCACCAAAACCGAGCATCATGGGCTGCAGCTGACAATGAAGACCGATTTCAAGGTAGTTGATGCCCGATTCCTAACAGTATCCTGCGGTGGCTGACATTGCGACCAGTTCTCAAACTTGCTTGGCACCGTCTACTGCCAGGGCAACCTGCTCTTCAGTCCCGATGGCACTCACCTCTACTCGCCCGTGGGCAACCGGGTGACCGTCTTCAACCTCGTAGAGTATGCGCCCCTGCGAAGCCGTGTCTACTATCGCACGATGACTGACTCTGTGGTAGCAACAAGTCATACACACTTCCATTCGCGCACCGCAAGAACATCTCCACGCTAGGTCTTACACCGCGTGGAAACCTGCTTCTCTCCGTCGACGAAGACGGCCAGGCGATCCTCACCAACGTATTACGACGGATACCCATCTACCACTTTTCCTTTCGAACCCGAGTCACCGCGCTCGCGTTCTCGCCTTCGGGAAGACATTTCGCCGTTGGACTGGGACGTAGGACGGAGGTGTGGCATGTGCCTTCGACTCCCGACTCTAACGCAGATGGAGAGCTGGAGTTTGCGCCGTTTGTGCGGCACCATAGCCACGCGGGGCATTTCGACACCGTGCAATTCATCGAGTGGTCGAGCGACTCGAGATTCTTCCTCACCGCCTCCAAAGACCTGACGACAAGGGTATGGAGTGTCGACGCCGAGGAGGGGTTCAGGCCGACCGTACTGTCCGGCCACAAACAGGCCGTGATTGGGGCTTGGTTCTCCGACGACCAAGAGACCATCTATACCGTCAGCAAAGATGGCGCCATTTTTGATTGGAAATACGTGAAACCAATCAACCGTATAGAAGACGATGTTCCGATGACCGATGACGACGACGACATGCGCTGGCGGATTGTGCAGCGTCATTACTTCATGCAGGGAAGTGCCCACGTCAGATGTGCAGCCTTTCACCCAAAGTCCAACCTGCTGGTGGCCGGCTTCTCCGATGGCGTCTTCGGCCTATACGAGATGCCCGACTTCAACAACATCCACAAGCTCAGCATCTCACAGAACGACATTGACTTTGTCACGATCAACCAGAGCGGCGAGTGGCTCGCGTTTGGTGCCTCGAAGCTTGGCCAACTCTTGGTCTGGGAGTGGCAGTCCGAGTCTTACATCCTGAAGCAGCAAGGCCACTTCGACTCCATGAACTCACTGGTCTACTCTCCCGATGGCCAGCGTGTCGTCACTTGCGCCGACGACGGCAAGATAAAGGTCTGGGATGTCGAATCTGGATTCTGCATAGTTACATTCACGGAGCATTCCGGTGGTGTCACGGCCTGCGAGTTCACGAAGAAGGGCAACGTGCTCTTCACGGCAAGTCTGGACGGCTCAGTTCGTGCCTGGGATCTTATCAGGTACAGAAACTTCCGCACCTTTACGGCACCAACTCGACTATCCTTCACCAGCATGGCAGTGGATCCAAGCGGCGAGGTTGTGGCTGCAGGGTCGCTGGATTCTTTCGACATTCACATTTGGTCTGTGCAGACGGGCCAGCTGCTCGACCAGCTTTCGGGCCACGAGGGCCCAGTATCCGCGCTGGCCTTTGCCCCTAACGGCGGGACCTTGGTCAGTGGAAGCTGGGATAGGACAGCCCGCATATGGTCCATCTTCGATAGGACGCAGACAAGCGAGCCGTTACAGCTTCAAGCAGACGTGCTGTCCGTCGCAGTGCGGCCCGACTCTCTTCAGCTTGCCGTGTCGACATTGGACGGTCAACTCACCTTCTGGTCCATATCAGAAGCCGAGCAAGTTGCCGGGTTGGATGGCCGACGCGACGTCTCGGGTGGACGCAAGGTGACGGACAGACGAACAGCGGCCAATGTCTCCGGGTCCAAGAGCTTCAACACCATTACCTACAGCACCGATGGTAGCTGCCTCATAGCTGGCGGCAACAGCAAGTATATTTGTTTGTATTCTGTCACAACGATGGTTCTCCTCAAGAAGTTCACAGTCAGCGTGAACCTATCCTTATCAGGCACCCAGGAATTCCTCAACAGCAAGCTGTTGACGGAAGCCGGCCCCACAGGCATGCTGGATGACCAGGGCGAGGCTTCAGATCGAGAGGATCGCATCGATAGCAGCCTTCCCGGGGCGAAAACCCGCGGCGGCCCCTGGGCCAAGAAAAAGTTGCCAGATGTTCGTGTCACAAGCATAAGGTTTTCGCCAACGGGCACAGCCTTTTGTGCTGCTTCTACCGAGGGCCTTCTCATCTACAGCTTGGACACGTCCCTTCAGTTCGACCCCTTTGACCTGAACATTGAGATTACTCCAGCCTCCACGATTGCCGTGTTGGAAAACGAACGGGACTACCTCAAGGCACTGGTAATGGCCTTCCGGCTGAACGAGGCCGGCCTCATCAAACGCGTGTTCCAAGCGGTCCCGCCGAGTAGCATCGCACTGGTAGTCGCAGATGTACCAGCGGTGTACGTCTCGCGGCTGCTCCGATTTGTCGCCGCCGAGACGGAGACGTCGCCTCACATCGAGTTCTGCCTCTTGTGGATCAAAGCCTTGATCGACAAGCATGGGGCATGGCTGACGGCGAACCGCGGCAGGCTCGACGTGGAGCTGAGGGTGGTGTCTCGCGCCGTGTCAAGGATGAAGGACGACATCAGGCGACTGGCGGACGAGAATGTCTACATGGTGGATTACTTGCTGGGGTCGGCGGCTAAGTCGGCGAAGCAGAATCAGGCCTCGCTGCCTGGCGTGAGCGTCGACAAGGTAATGGTGATGCAAAATGGCGAGGCTGACGAGGCCGGATCAGACGACGGTTCATGGATCGGTTTAGAATAGGTGAAATCAATACGTACGTTACAATGCCAATGCCACGTTGCCGCGCTCAAAGTGAAGGGCCAAGGATTACAGTAACGCCAGAACGGTACTTCATCGCCGACTTTCATCCAACAAGGGGACATCCTTCCAAGCCTCCTCGAACCCGGCCGACCTCACCCACCTGCTTCCCTGCCCATCCACGCTGTCCCACAGAACATGATGCATCCTTACCCACATGTCGCCCGTGATGCGCACCCACGGCCGACCAGCGTAGTCCCGCGAGAGCCGCTGGGCAATCAGCAGCGCACGGGCAACCTTGACGGCGTGCCCGTCGTCCTGCAGCGCGTGGAAACGCGGCAGCAGGTCCTCGGGCTCGGCCGCGAGCGGGCCCCCGTCGCGGGGCTCGTACGCTCGCACGAGGTCGGCCCGCGGGGGCGGGCAGCCGCGGGCGACGTATTGCAGGATGTCGAGGCGCATCTTCCACTCGAGCAGGCGGACCTTGGCGGCGAGGGGGATCCAGGGGGCGCTGTTGATGGAAAGAAATATAGGGGTCACGTTGAGATGGTGGCTGCAGGTCCCGTCAGCAAGCAAGATCAAAGCCGTCCCACTGCAGTGTGTGTCCTACATGAGGAAGAAGTCAAACTTGGGGATATGCGGCGGCCTGAATACCGTCACCGCCGCCATCCACGCCGCCGTATGCACCATCTCCGCCGTCCGCTCCTCCAGCTCATCGGGTCTCACCTTGACCCTGCTCGCGACCGCGACGGCCTCGTCCATGGCACGACCCAGGACGCCGTCGTACAGGCGATTCGCGTCGGTCCAACGCACGCTGCGGACGAGCTTCTCGTTGCCGCGCACGGCCTCGAGCAGGTCGGCCACGGGCGCGGCGGTGCCGTCAGGGCGGGTGGCGGCGGCGGCGTCGGCGGCGGCGAAGAAGGCTGCGAGGGCGTTCTTGTGGACGGCGGCCTGGGCGAGGCCTGAGGCGACGAGGGCGGGTTGCTGCCATTCGATGCCGTACATGAGCTGGATCATGGGATGCAGGAAGCCTGCGCAGCATGAGACCACTGATGGCCGTACGCACACGGTATACGGGAACTACGTACCCGCGTATAGACGCCCGAGCATATCTTTGCCCCCCTCGTCATCCGCAAACACATGCTCCAGTAGCACCCCCTGCCACCCCTTCTCTTCGGTCTCGAGCTGGAAGAAGCGCAGGAACTCGGTGTAGTATGACCCCTTGCCGAGGTACTTCGGGGCGTTGGCGGCCCAGTCCCGCCGGAGCTCCTGGACGACGCTGCTGCGCGGCTCCTTGACTGCATTCTGGTACGAAGCGTTGACGTCGTAGGCGCGCTGGATGGCGGCTGGGGTGCTGCCGGTGCCGTACAGGCTTAGCAGGTGATGGGGGATCTGCAGCGTTCAGCCACTCTTGCCCCCTTTCCAAAGTAGGTGGACGGGGGGTGTTGGGCAAGACGTACGTGGTTGTGGAAGCCGTCCATGTTGAAGAAACAGTGGTGATGCTAGGAGCCATCAGCTACAATATCACAACAGCAACCCCCGTGCAGACACACACCTCGAGATCCCGCTGCAGCAGCTCCGACACCTTGGCCGCCGCGGCCCGGTCCTGCTTGTACCCGAGCAGGCCGGAGTTGTCCGCGGGGACGCTGATCTTGAAGGCGCTCCCCATGGGGCTCGATATGGACTGGGGCGAGGGCGTGCTGAGTCGAGGCGAGGAGTGAAGCAGGCAGCGTGCGAGGCGGGAGGGGGCCAGCATTACGGATGCAAGATGACTTTGGAAGTGATTATGTTAAGCTGGCAGAAGGGGGTTTAAGATGATTGTCATCGGATAGCGGCCATCTGCGAAAAGCGTCGAACCCCCGAGTGCCGGCATCCCGCGTTGCTGTTACAATAGATGATAAATGCAGATGCATGGGTATGACGTTGTATGAACAGTGCTGACCAGCGCCAGGGGTCCAACACCACCAAAGGCACTATTTACTCCACCACGACGTATTCCTGACACGCATATTCCATCACAAGCCAACTCGACTCAGCAAGCCCCGCGAACAATACAGTAGACCTGCTCTTCCCCACAGCCGGCGACCTCCATCACCCCAGCACCAGCCTCGCCACCCGCCCCTGCTGCCCCGAGGCCCAGCACACCCTCCTCCCGACGCACTCGACGCTGTCGAACGGGCCGGCGTCGAAGGCGGTCCACGTCCTGCCGCCGTCCCGCGAGTAGTCGGACCCCGTCGGCCCCACGGCGACGGCCAGGTCGCAGAAGCCGCCCACGTACGCCACGCTCGACCGGTAGCCGCCTGGGAACGCCTCGGCCGCCGTCCACGTGGCCCCGCCGTCGGCCGACCACGCCGCGTTGTCCGCCGCGCCGGCGGGCGCCGTGAAGTCGCCGCCCACCGCGATGCCGTGCGCCGCGTCCCGGAACCGCACGGAGAAGACGCCCGCCGCCGCCGCGCCCGCGATCTCGGCGTCCGCCACGCCCCAGGTGTAGCCGTCGCCGCTGTAGAAGACGCGGCCCGGGTCCACGCCGCCCGCCGCTAGGTACCACCTCCCCGCCGTCGTCGAGATGCACGTGCCGCTCGCCGAGAAGCCAAACTCGCCCTCGAGCGCCGGCGGCATCCCGCTCGTGTCGACGATCGCCCAGCTCTCCCCGCCGTCCGTCGTCTCCACCAGCCGGAACACCCCGTCCACGGGGTCGCTGACGGCCAGCCCGCGCTCTGGCGTCTCAAAGTCGAGGCAGTTGTAGAAGGCCGTCGGCTCCGCGTTGGTGAAGACGCGCGCCCAGGAGTCGCCGCCGTCCGACGTCGTGTAGATGCGCGAGTCGGTGCCGGGCCCGATGGACAGGATCACGGCGCGGTCCGCCGACCATGCCTGCACGTCGCGGAACTCGATCTGCGTGTCGTTGGGCGCCAGCGTCGGGCCGACCGACGCCCATGTCGCGCCGCCGTCGAGCGTCTTGAGCACCGTGCCTCGTGAGCCCGCCACCCAGGCGATCTGGTCCGACACAGGCGCCAGGCCGCGGAACTGCGCCGTCGTGTTGGTCGGCAGCAGCTCCCAGGACAGGGTCGCGTTGGCCCGCGGGTACAGCGGCGAGGCCGAGGCAGCCACTGCCGCCAGGCCTAGAGCGACGCCGAGCTCCGTGATGCGCATTTTCCAATTGATAGCCCAGGAATAGACTGGAGACGCTGGGAGTGGTATGTATCACTCACCGAAAACCAATCGAAACCGCAGCAGCAGCAACAGCCTACTTATAGACCTCGCCCGTGCCCTGATTACTCTCGAGGACGCGGGGCTTCGTGTAATCCTGCATCGCTGTTATCAGCCATTGGCCAATGGGTCCAAGGACCAGGTTGCCGATCCCCCGACGACCTTCCTCATACGGCAGGAACCAGTTCCTGGGACCCAGCCTCTTGGTGTTTCCGGTTCTACGAGCACTGCTCATCGACGCCAGAGATTGCGATTCCGATGCCTGCCCTGCTGCACTGTAATTGTCTTTCGGCATGAGATCATCGCGTCCGCTGTTGAGCTACAAGCTCGTCCTTGTTTGGGTCCTCCGCTTCGAGGCCTGGAACTGCTGTAGGGTTCATCGTGGTTTATTCAACTCTCTATTGTGCTTCTCGTGTGGCTTTGCCTAAGCTCTCAGTCGCAAACCCCCAGAGCAATCAATCACAAAAATGCACGCCTACTTTTCCGTGTCCTCCCATATCCCCTTTAAACCAACGCTCAATCTAAGCCTTTCTCTTCTTGTTCGGGGGAGCGCCGCCATCTGCCTCGTCCTCCTCCATCTTGTCATCGGCGTCCGATTCGAAATCGGCATCGCTCAGACCGTCTTCTTCTTGCGCTTGGGCTAAAAAAAAAAAAAAATTGATTGGTTAGCACCTTCCTTACTTCATGCCATGCGACTTCTCGATGCAGAAGCTCGGTTTCAACTTACTGAAGTATTTGAGGGCGTTGTGCCAGAGATCCTCGGCGATGCACACAGCGAGATCATCTCCTGTGGGGAAGATCTCCAGCTCGTACTCATCGTCGTCGTCGTCCTCATCCTCTTCCTCATCCTCGTCCATGACATCCACCTCCTTGCCCTCCTTGAGCGCCTTTCGCTTCTGTTGCTCTAGCTCCTGCGCCTTCTTGTCGTCCTCGGCGGTCACCTTGCGACCGCAGAAACCGAACCAGGCGAAGAAGCTGACTCCCCCCAGTCCCGTCTTCTCCATCTGTGCCTTGAGCGCCTGCTTGGCCTCCGTCTCCTCGTCCTTGGCCTTGCCCGCCTGCTCCTCGTCCCAAATCTTCTTGACGAGGTCCAGCATGCCGCCCGTCACGTCCTGGTCCTTCTTCCAATTGATTGCCACGGGCTCGCTGACGAGGCCGGCCCAGCCATCGCGGTGACGGCGCCACCAGAACTTCTTCTCCAGAACCTTGTCCTCGAAGAAGTCGTTTTCGCTGAACTCGAACTTGAAGGACAGGCTGCGAGGGTCTCCATTGGGAAGCTCGAAACGCTCGACGGATAGGTTGACGAGCGAGGTTGCTAGGACCATGGCATCGGACGGCTGGATGTACTCGTCAATGTCGGGTGGCGCCTGCTCAAAGACCAGAGGCCAGAAGTTGGGGATCTGCGCAGCGAGCTTCTCGCGCTTTGCGTAGAGGTTCTTGTTGAGAGCATCCTGCTGGCGAACTGTGAGGTGGCATTAGCGCGACACCTTGGGAACTGCCGAAGTGGTCCAATGCTTACGCAACTCCAGATTCACCTGCTCGAACTCCTCCTCGAGCTCCTCCAGCTGGTGGTAGAAGACAGGGTTGTCGAGCTGCTCTGCAGACATGACGACGGTCGATATAGATGCTAGGAGCACGAATTAGCCCGATTAGCGAGTGCGAACTGGTACAGATCTTGTCTCACCAGACAAGGAGATAGCTTTGCAATGTAGAGAAAAGGCAAATAGCAGGAATCGAAGAAGATTGATAGATGAGGAGGGGAAAAAAGAAGAGAAAAGAAAGGAAAGGGAAAAAGAAAAAGTGAATGCTACCAAAAGCGTAACGGAATCCAGGGACCAGCAGCTTCTACAGTACATGCAAACCAGAATTGATTTTTACAATGGAACCCGACTTTTTGGTGGGGCAGGGAGGGGCAGGCTGATGTCATTGGCCCCTTTAGCTCTTCAGCTTACCTTGGGGCGCTGCCGATCAGGGACCTGACCTACAGCAGCCCCTCCAGTGCCCTAACAACCACCACTAAATAGCCTGCACTGGTAGCATAATGTAGGTATGGTAGGACTGAACCGAGAGGACTGCGTGTTTGTCGTCAAAGTGATCGTTTATAATAGGAAACAGCATCAAAGTATTGATCGGATTCAGACTATTCTATATCACAAAACATTATTCCCGAAGCATACTCATCTACCCCTCGTAGTATACTCCAAAAGGAAAGTGATTTAGCATAGCTTCCCTAGTAAATACTACTGATCATGGAAACAAAAAAAAGAACCCTTCAAGCAAGAACCACAAAACAGAGGCATCCACACGGCCCCAGCAAAAGAAGAGCTTCTCTGATGAGAATGGGATTCGAACCCATGAGGATTGCTCCACCAGGAAACGATGTTAAGGTATCCTTAACCTGGCGCCATAACCAACTCGGCCATCTCACCGACTATGATATTTGCATCGGTATCAGTTCTCATACGCCCCCCACAAACCTCATCCACGAGGATGAAAAAATTAGGCTCTCTGAACATCGTTCAAAAAGGAAGCTGATGAGAGTGGGATTTGAACCCACGAGGATTGCTCCACCAGGAATCTGATTGCTAAGGTAATCCTTAACCTGGCGCCATAACCTGGGGAGGTTGTTAACGATGTGTCGCAGCGCCGGGACTGTATTTGCAAAGGTGACTTACCAACTCGGCCATCTCACCACGTGATTGGCTGGAATTTGCTTCGCGTATGTGGTTCATGAAGGTGCCGAGTCGGTTCACTCAACTATCCCTTGAACATGAAGTCTTGAAAGCAAGAGGCGGCGCTTTGCCTTGTCTAATATCCGTGTATGCTCTTGTGTGACCATACTTACCCTGATCTGAAGTCCTAATAGAAGGAATGAAGCAGCCCGCCTCTGCCCAACATGGAACATTCATTGGCAAAATCTGTCTCCCAGGTTCCATCCTTTCACGCCTATTGTAGAAACAAAGGTCTCTACAGCCAAGTAATATCTTGCTATCTCGAGTCAAAACCTTCTAATGGACAAGCACTTGACAATGAGAATCCAAGCTATACAAGCACATGACACCTATAATCCATTCTACAAGCACACACCGACGATATACTCTGGCAAAATTATTGTTTCAACGCAACCGCTATATCGATGGTATTGTGCTCAAGAACAATAAGATCTTCTAATTACTGTCATCCCATCTCGTCCCCAAAATACTACTTAAACCAAGTTATCCTCCTAAGCTCCCTCCATCTCAATAATTTCTTCCACATCACATCTCTTCTTCTCTTCTCTTTTCTTCCTCCCAAAAACCCCCTATCTTGCTCTTCACATACACACACAACCACACACACGCTCACTCTACCCTCCTCTGGCTTGCACATCAACAATGGCACCAACTTCGGATTCCAGCGTCAAGCAGCTGCTGCTTCCACTCGAGGTCGCCGTCTTCGCCGCCAGTAGCGCCCACGACGCGCAGAGCCACGGCGCCGGGCGCGTCGAGCTCAACGCCCCGGGGTCCTACGCCGTCGGCGGCACGACCCCGCCCGTCGCCATGCTGCGCGAAGTCAAGCGCCGCGTCCAGCTGCCGGTGCGCATCATGATCCGGCCCCGCGGCGCCCCGGACGACGGCGCCGACGACTTCGTCTACTCGCCCGCTGAGTTCGAGCAGATGCGCGCCGCCATCCTCGCCTTCAAGGCCACCGGCACCATGAACCCCGTCCACGGCGACGGCTTCGTCTTTGGCATCCTACGCCGCGTCGAGCCCGCCGAGGCCAAGCACCCCGGCGACCACCTGTTCGTCGACGAGCCGCGCTGCAAGGAGCTCATCGACGTCGCCAGGCCCTTTGGCTGCGTCTTCCACCGCGCCTTCGATCACATCGCCGCCTCCCCCCGTTGGGCCGAGGGCCTCGCCACCCTGCACCGCTGCGGCTTCAAGGCTCTCCTCACGGCCGGCGGCTACAGCGACTGCGCCGACAACACGCGCCGCCTCGAGGTCATGTGCGAGCGTGTACCCGCAGGCCTCCAGCTCGTCGTCGGCGGCGGCCTCCGCGGCCACAACGCCCGGCCCCTGGCCACGGCCCTCGCCGCCGTCTCCAAGCAGCCCCTCTGGCTGCACTCGGCCGCCATCGCCAGCGACGATGAGCATGGCCATATGCCTGAGCACCAGCCCATCGACACGGCGAAGCTGCGGGACCTCGTCAACGCCCTGTGCGACGCCCGCGCAAACTAGGAACCTGCGCTCACCGCCGCACAGAACTGGCTGGCCCAGTACGGTCCGCAGTGAGCTGGCCTGCAGCCCCGGCAAAGAGCCAGAGCAGGCCGCCAACCAAGTGTCGCGAGAAGCGGCCGCTGGGCAGAGACGGATGTGTTTGTACTGGACTTTAGCCGCCGCGAGAACGTGCTAAAGATGGCGTCTAGCAGCATAAGTCAGTTCGACGCCTGACGTCCAAGGTCGCCCGGCACCCTTACCTTCCCTTCACTTGATGCTTTTCTTTTGCTAATCAGATAGTCTTTGAGGAAGCAAACTTGGTTCCTACTTCACGTGCATGCATAAACCATCGTTCGGCTTGCCTCACGCAACGTCACGCCTCTACAATTCTGGCTTCTAGATTTTGGGGCTGGGACACGTCGCTCCTCTTCATTTCCACAGAAGTAAGTGGTAGCCTGCTGTTCACTCCCATCTCTCGTTTTTGCTTTCGCCTGAGTGTCCAGACGCACGCAGGCCCGTCAAGCTTTCCATCGATTGCTCTTAGGTTGCCCCTTGGATCAGAGACCTGCGCCTTTTCGACCCCTGACGCGCCTTGTCTGTACACAACTCGGCTTTAGGCCATGTTAGGCAAGACATCCCCGGCTTAAAGGTACATGAGGGACATAGCTAGCCTTTACAGACACGCAATTGCAATAGGTCTCGTTCTTTCCATCTCTTTGCTTGACTGTTTGTGTACATACTTGATTTCTGAATTTCATCACGCAAACTCATCGACAACGCTATGTCATCATCGTCTCATCTATTTTACATATCTATGCTCATCAAAAGATCTAGTGCTTGGTAGGAGCGCAGCCACTGTCGCCCTCTTCGCGGGCGAGACCCAAGCAGTTGGCGATCTTGTAAAAGACGTCAATGTTGCTGTATGTGCCTGAGAAAGTCTCCTGGCAGGGACCCCATGCATAGACGGGAACATCCGTCAGCGAGTGGACACCAACAGCCTCGTCTGTAGGCAGGGTGCCATTGACGAGGAAGCCGTCGGGTGCGTCGCTGGGGTTGGCGTAGTACTCGCCATTCAGGCGGGTGGTGGGGGAGCGAGGGGACTTGTGGACCTTGTAGTTCTCGCGGTGGTCAGGCGTGGCCCCGAGACCACCGGCAATGGCGTAGCGCGGCTCCCAGTTAGCGGGGAAGCTGTGGCCGGTACCGTAGTTGAGGTTGCCGGCGCTGGTGTACTGCGACTGGCCAGACTTCTCGTAGGTACCAACAGCCCTGCGCTTGGCACGGTCGTCGTCCTGGGCGGCAAGGTACTCGGTGTCGGCCGAGCCCCAGACATCAAAACCGTGGCCGTGGTCGGCGGAGACGATAACCAGGGTCTCGTCGAGGATGCCCAACTCTCCGAGCTTGTCGATGGTGGCGCGGACGGTGTCGTCAAGCTCGAGCAGATCGCCCAGGGCGCGATCGTAGTCCATGGCGTGCATCTGCTTGTCGACCGAGGCGGCTTCGCTCATGAGGAAGAAACCATTGTCGCCGCCACGGGTGGAAAGAACATCAATGGCCTTGAGCGTCATCTCCTTGAGGCCGGGAAGATCCAAAGCAGCGTTACCATTGCCGCTGGGGTCGTTTTCCTGGGATTCGAGGTTCTCGGTGAAAACGTTGCGGTCCAGCCAAACGGGCAGGTTGCTGACACAGAAGATACCGAGAGCCTTGTCCTCGTTGGAGGCGGCCTCGAGAGCGGTCTTGTTCCAACTGACGGAGTAGCCGGCCTCGGCAAACTCGTCGTAGATGTTCCGGCCTTCGTACGAGCCCGAGCCAGGAATAAACTGCTCGGCACCGCCGCCGAAGAAGACGTCAGGGCCGCCATGCTGCGTCCAGTTGGCAACGCCGTTGAGAGCCTGGTCGACCAATGCAGCATACTGGTTTCGGAGACGGGCGTGGCCAGACAGAGCAATGGGCGTGGCGTCAGCGATGTAAGCAGTAGAGACAGCGCCCCAAGCACCTCCCTGCGTTCGAGGTCAGAACAGCTACGTTCCCAATGGGGATCTAGGGCAAGGAGTTACGTACGGTAAGACGCTTGAAGATCTCCACAATGGTCTCGACCTTGGGGTCATCGAAGGGATCCTCGGACGAGTCGGCGTAAACGCTGCGCAACGAGGTGAGTGAGTTGAGAGAGTGAAGCATGGGGGAATGAGCTCTTACCCCATAGCATTGACAGTGCTCTTGTGGCCGGTGTAGAGAGCTGAGGCCGAGTTGGCAGAGTCAGTGATGTAGGTGTCGATGGAGTGGGTCATCTGGTGACCGATGACGGGGAAGTCGTCCATCTTGAGCAGGGACTGGTATTTGCCGTTAATGCTCGCGTGTCCGAGGAGGCGGGCAGCGGTGATCTGTGAAGCGATACTAGTCAGCAGCGAATTCTCATAGACTCCTCGGAAGAAGGCACAAACCATGTTAGTGGTCATGCCATCGCCAATGAAGAAGATGACGTTCTTGGCCTTGCGCTCGTTGGCAATGGGGCGGACAGTCCATTCGGCAGTGGTCTCCTCGCCGTCGTAGTAGGAGAGGGTGACGGTGTAGGTACCGGGCTCGTACAGGGCGAGCTTGCGGTAGGCCTTGGAGGCGACATTGACCAGCGAGGCCTCGTCCCTGTCTTCGGCAAAGAGATCCTCGTACCACGAGAAGTCCCACGTTTCAACCTCGGGCTCGTCGATGCCAAAAGCAGTGGCAAAGTCCTGGGCCTCCTCGCCGTCCTTGGCGATGGTGACGGTGAAGGCCTCGTCCGGGACGCCGTCGTGGGCAGCCTCGGAGCCGTTGACGGGGGCGTGGACCTCGATACGGAGGTCAAAGAGCTGGCCGGGGAGGAAGTCAGCCTGATCCGGGGGCAGAATGCAACCCAGGGTCGGGCATGTTCCCAGTCGCCGGTAGGTCTGCGCCGAGACGGCAGAGATGGAAGCTGCGAGCAGCGCAACGGCGCTGAGCTTGGCGACCATCTTGGGTAGTGGCGGGCTAAACGGCGAGAAAGCAAAAGACCGTAGGATCAACCAGATGAATGGAGATTGCCTAACTGAAGGGGAGGAGGGGGAGAGCAAGGGAGGCCAGACCAGGGACGGGGTTGGGAGGTCGGGGAGGCTTTATAGCTGCCCTCGCGTCACCACAACGGCTGAAGAAGGGTGTAAGTGACCCTACCTACGGGCTGCTTCTGCACACGAGCTGTGGATGCGGGTATATGATCGGTTCAGTCCGGGCCAGCTCAGCTGCATGGGGGTATGCGGACAGGCTTTCATCGCGGCATCCCAAATACCACCCTACCTTGACCATGTACATGCGAGCAAAGGAAGTCGCGCCGGCCACGCATGCACATGGCAAACGCAAGGTGCGGGCGAGGCGCTAGCTCAAGTCGTCATCCAAGGCAAGGTACGGCACCTACCTACTTGTTCGAGTGAAGTGTGAAGTGAGGGAGGCAAGTAAATGGGTGGGTGGGTGAGTGGGTAGGTGGTGTGGCACACCCGCGGAGAGACATGGCGGCGCATGGTGCCTGGAAGCTCTCGGTGCGTCACCCCACTTGGGTACCTTAGGTAGGCCCTTTCCTTCACCGGGAATCATGTCGGGTACGAGACATTGGCTGGGATGATCCGGACCATCCTCTAGTCCAGGTGCTTGCCATCATCAGACGGGACCAGATGCTGGAGCAGTTGGCCAGCGGCATTCGTCTCCGGGGGCTACCCTCGCGTGTCCTGCCCAGTCGACGGTTCGTCGTCACTACCCAGGTACCTTACCCAAACGACAGATCGCGAATGGTACTTACTTACAGCAACGTTTCGAGGGTGTGCCCTGGTCGATTCCAGTGCCAACGAGCCTTCTCGAGCTGAAATGATGGGAAAACACGGTGGAAGAAGTAGCAGGGGAAGCTGCAGGGTGGTGTAAGTGGTGGGGCAGGCACCATTCCGATTGTCGAGCTCTCCCACGTGCCTACTGCGACATCAGAGCCACAGGACAATAACAGAAGCTCTTCACCCCATGCCTCCTTCTCCAGCCGCGCTTTGAAATTTCTTCATGATGCTACTCCAGTGACTTCAGGCACTAACTCTATCCAGGCTGCAACAGATACACGAATTTTCGTCCCAAGTCCCTACAACGTCATGTCTTTCCGGCCAGGCAATCCTTTATCCAGCCCGACGTTTACCTCCAGCGACCTGATAGCATGGCGCCTCCCCACAGTGGAGAGCACCCTGGACCTTGCCAAGCCACCAAGAGAGCGGAGCGAAGCCTTACCCGGGGGTTTATCTGCCAGATCGAGGCTGTCCCGTCCCTCGTGCCTTGGTGACGCCGTCTGATTGGCCCTTCTCCCGCAGCAATTATCACTACCACTGGGTGTTCGGCCGAAGAAAATAGGCAGGCAGCCCCGACGTCTTTCCTACTATGCAATACGAACGGGTCTTTTGCACCCAGCCTAGCCAAGTCAACCACGGGCTAACCGTCCAGTCGTCATCTCGTGGCATGCTATCGACTTATTGGACGGATCTGCATCGCTCATTTCCGTTGGGCCAATGACTTCTCACGAGCATCATGCAAGACCGCCCTTCAGTTCCTCCCGTTCAGAAGCACCCCCCCATCACCATTTGTGGTTATGAACACAAGGTGGAACGTTCCTCCATCATCGACGTCATGGCTGCATATCGTATCTTCGCTCCGAGGACTGTTGCCAGCATCTGAAAGACGAAAGGCTCGCCAGCATTCACGTGTATCATCGCCATCACAAGAGACCACCACTTTCCACCAACGCATGCATGTGCTTGAATATTCGAACGGTTAGAAACATATTCCTCGGCTTCCAGTGCCATGTAATTTCCCATACCACGTCGTATAGGCATGCTATTCGCCTATCTCCTAGTCTACTGTAT
Organism: Stachybotrys chlorohalonatus IBT 40285; assembly: GCA_000732775.1. Taxonomy (NCBI): domain Eukaryota; kingdom Fungi; phylum Ascomycota; class Sordariomycetes; order Hypocreales; family Stachybotryaceae; genus Stachybotrys; species Stachybotrys chlorohalonatus. Next base: position 33,547 of record KL660876.1, read on the forward strand.
GCAAGCATCGTGCCGCGGTGCAAGGAGATGCAGGGGTGTTCGGGCAATCGACATGCAGGACCATGTCGGCGCTCTCCTGGTCAAAAACCCAACAGCAGGGCGAGTGCGGAATTAGCGAACAGGTCCCCACAGACATCCAGAGTGTTGGCTCTTCCAGCCGATTTCTGGAAGACGCGGCCCACGATCAACACTACCGAGGCACGTGGGCTAGGTACAGCATTGAATGGCTTAGGCTTGGGTCAGCTTGTCGACCCCATCTCATGTAGCGCTGATTCTTTTAAAGCTTAACCCGGTATTGTCTCGACACATCTCAACCGTTCCTCTATTCAGCCCGATCGGTATGAGGGGCTTCTTCGACCCTGGCCCGTTCATCGTAGGCTTGGCATTGCAATTCAGCAAGTCGCCATCCTAATCAACTTGGAACATCACTAAAGGAAGACCCCAACGAGGAGCGATGGGTAAATGAAATGAGCGAGCAGCCGAAAAAACAGTGCAACTCAGGTCAACGTAGGTTTTTGCAGACTGTCAAGGCGGGCATGAGGTGCAAACTGTGAAGCGCACCTCGGCGATGAGCCTCGCTGTCCACCCATGCCAAAGCGCCCGAGCTGCGTGTCCGACACAGAGAGCGCTCCGTTCTGAGCAAGATGACTGCTCAGCGTCGTTCAGGTTGATCGACATTGGTTGAAGTTCAACGTAGGAGCTACTGATTGAAGGGAGTTCATCGGCTATCCTTTTCTGCAAAACCCTTCTCTGCTAGAAACTGCGCGTCGCCGTCTGGTTTGAGAGGAGTCTCAATCCCGTCGTCGACTTGAGCCGGACTATCCGAACCATTGGCGACAGAAGCGTCTGCGGGCAAGCTCGAGGCGCTGTTCAAATCTACCCACGTGGTTTTGTTTATCTTAGCCTGACCCGCCTCGCTCTTGAAATGATAACCGCGAGCTCGCGGCCGTTCTCCCGTTCCTTGTGGAAATTCAGGTTCGTACGAGAGTTGAAATTGATGCCTGGCCTGCTCAAACTCGGAAACGCCACGGCCCAGTGTCTGGCGGATGCCCTGGAAGAACGCGCTCAGCACCTGATGATTGTGGATTTGCAGAAGATTCCACCCGAGCATCTCCTTGGCATTCAGGAGATGCTGAAGGTAAGCTCGATGATGGCTCAAGCATGCGTAACACTGGCATCCCTCCTGTAGAGGCTCAAGAGACGTGCTGTGCTCCGGTAACGACATGTCAACACCCAAGGGCTGATTCGAGATGCCTTTTGGAGGAGGGAATGTAAAGCCCAGGGCTATGCCCGCGTCGGAAACGCTGTTCACAAAAGGGATCGTGCACATGTCGATGCCCAAAGAAATCTGCCTCAAGAGTTGGTGCGGCGTTGCCGGTGGCTGGAGGGACAGCCTTGGTAACGCAGTGAGGGCGGGGTAGTTGGCAAGATCGGCCAGCAGGTCGACGTTGTAGACAGCAAGCCCCGATAAGCCATCGATGGCGTCCTCGGCCAAGTGCCTCAGATAATCCCACTGGATGGGGTATTCGACAGGCAGCACAGGTGCAAACACGGAGACGCCCAGGGCTTGGAGGTCGTGTGGGCTGAAGTGTTTGAAGAAGCCGTCGAGCCACTCTTCGGTGCGCTCGACTGAGCGGATCAGTTTCTTAGCTTGCGGCTTCGAGTTGGTGTTTAGCAGCTCGGCCATGGGGAGGATGACATCCGGCTGAAGGGTCCGGACAGCGGAAGCGAAGTGATCGGTGGTCAAGCTGTAGAAGCCCGTTGAGGTGAAGATGGAGAGATGCTTGGTGCCGTTGCCGACGGGTGTGGCCACAGGCGGACATCGTCTCGCACCCAGAACCGTCACCATATCCGGAGGGGTCGCCGTGAAGCTATGCAACGCGGGCAACCCATGCACAGGAGGTGTAGAGAGGATGGGCGGCTCCTTTTTCTCCACGACTGGAGGCCTCGAACTTTAGCATCAGGATACTAATTCCAGCAGCAGCGATAATTATCACAGGGACGTACAGTCTTCGAGGGCCATGTATGTCGCGCCAAAGGAAGCGTACTTGCGCACATTGTCCGGGGTGAGATGGGGCACGGCGCCGCGCGAGGAGACGGCTGTGTAGTTGGGGGTGTCGATGGGTCTGCGTCCGAGGAAGGCGAGGCGGCCTAGGCGGACGGAGCATGCGTCGGTGACGGCGGACCCGAGGACCTGGAAGATGGTGCGGGATGGCATGGTGTCTACTGGTTGGTCCTGTTCCGATGTGCTCATCTTGACATGATGTCGTGTTGCCCGTCTCAGATATTGGGTTAGTGGGACAGAGTTGATGTCAGGGAATGTGTCGAGCGGGTGATTTTGAATGTTCTTGACCCGGAATACACTGCTCAAGCTGTAATTTTCGTCGCTAATAGCTAGAATGAGGGTTTGAAGCTGAAAACGCGAAGCTTCGGTTATGGTATCGTGAATTTGCTACGAGGCGGAGATAACCGGCGTTCAGCCGTGCATCGAACCGAACCACCACACCTACGTGTCCATCGCAGTCCACAAAGACAGGAGAACAACAGTATCCGCCGAGACAGACACGCCTACTTGATCCAGTAAATATTGTTAAATTTCGGTGCCCCTGATCTGTCATGACAGGCTCCATGCTCATGTGAAGAAGAAGAAGGTTGTCCACCACGCTCAAAGTGCCGACGCAGCGCCACGTAACGCCTAGGATGACACGGCATGGACCCCCCCCCTTCTCCCTGCGACTCTGGCCTAGCCTGGCCAATAGCATCTATTCCAGCCCAGATCAGCGCTTTGCCGTCGACGGGCGCCTCGCTGATTGCAGGGCGGCCGGACTTAAAGCCTACGTCAAGCACAGTCTTGCATCCCATCCAGCAGGCTGAGGCAAACCCGCTTCGACATTCCATTGACCATCTGCCATGTGGCTGAGGAGTCAAAACGTCGCATCCTCCACGCGTCCAACGGGTCATCATCAAATCCGGACAGAGTCGAGCCCGATCGACAAGCCGCCCGGCCATTGGAGGACCAGACTGGGCTGACAGCATCCCCCTTCTTGGCAACGGGCTGTGCTTCAGGCCTGACCCACCTGCCCCGGGAGGATCGCCTTGAGGGCCCATCGCCAACCCCCAGACAGCAGACCCTTGCCTGCGGAGGCCCCTTTGCTTTCCCTTTCCCTCCCTTCTTCTCATGTTTGGTCTCTGATGGACCGTCGTTCTGAAGAAGAGAACCAGCCGCTGATGGCTGACTCGGAGCGGGACCACGTCGACGTCGACGAGCGCGGGCGCACCCCCGACGACAACGCCCACAGCAACCGCAACCGCAACGACAACACGAACCAGCTCGGAGCGGGCCATCCGGATGCGCCCCTCGGCAGCGACGCCCCCCTCCAGACCCGCGACGATGGCTCCTCCGCCGACACCACCCCGCGCTTCATGCGGGACGACGCCGGTGACAGCAGCGCGGGCAAGCGGTGGAGATGGGTGCCCTATCCCGTGCGGCGCTTCGGCAGGGCCGTCGCGACGTGGTCCCGCGGACCCCCCAACCCGCAGCCCTACCGCATCAAGCCCTTCTTCCCCCGCGTCCAGGAGTACCCGCTGCGGTTGATGGACCGGTTCCTGCCGAAGCGTCAGCACCGGGCGTGGCTCCTCTTCCTCTACCTGTCGGTGTGGCTCGTCGTCTTCGTGCTCGTGCGGAGGGAGGGCACCAGGGCCTCGGAGATTGCGGGCTGGGGCCAGCCGACGAGCATCGGCTGCGGCACCACCTACTGGGGCTCGGGCAACAGCTGCGGCCAGGACGGCAACGACTGCCGGCCCTTCAGCGACAGCGGCTTCGCCTTCCGCTGCCAGGCCCACTGCGAGGACCACCACGTGCTGAACCCGCGCGCCGTCGGCGACCAGGAGATCATCTACCGGCCGCTCGTCGTCGGCGGGCCCTCGAGCGACGGCGGCCAGTCCGTCTACCGCGGGGACTCATTCATCTGCGGCGCCGCCATCCACGCCGGCGTCATCTCCAACGCCAACGGGGGCTGCGGCGTGGTGAGGCTCGTGGGGCGCCGGCAGGACTTTGCCACGACCAGCAGGAACGGCATAGAGAGCATCAGCTTCAATTCGTACTTCCCGTTGGCCTTCGAGTTCGTTGAGGACGTCACCTGCGCCGCGTCGGACAACCGGTGGTCCATGCTAGCCATATCGGCCGTCTTCACCGGCGTCCTCTCGCTGATCACCTCGTCGGCCGCGGCCTTCTTCTTCCCCGTCTTCGTCGGCATATTCTGGACCGTCGGCATGTCCATGGATCCGCCGCCCTCCAGCAACGTCACGTCCCTCTTCTCCAACATCCTGGGCAAGTTCCTGCCCGCCATGTTCTGCGCCTGGGTCATGTACGACAAGATGGGCGTGCGCCGCACCCTCAAGGGCCTGACGGCCCAGGTCGAGAAGACGATCCTCTGGGTCGGCGCGTGCTGGGTCGGCGCCCTCGACAACTACACGCTGAGCTTCATCCCGATCCAGCGGCTGACGGGCCGTGACCTGGCGCAGCAGCCGGGCGCCAGGGCCGCTCTCGCCATCATCGTCATCGTCCTGGTTGTCATTGCTGCGACGCAGGTGTGGTTCTTCAGGCAGGAGGGTCGCTTCATCAAGTACATCAGGCTGTACGGGCTCTTCATCGCAGCCATCGTCATCTCCCTGCTCCTCCCCGGTCTCAACCTGCGGATCCACCACTACATCCTGGCGCTGCTTCTACTCCCGGGCACCAGCTTGCAGACGCGGCCCTCGCTGCTGTACCAAGGCCTGCTGATCGGCCTGTTCATCAACGGCATCGCCCGCTGGGGCTTCGACCCCGTGCTGCAGACCCCCGCCGCGCTGCTCGGCGACGGCCAGCTCAACAGCCCCTTGCCCAACGTGCTCCCGCCCACCATCGACCTTGCCAACAGTGACGACGGCAACAGCACGTCGAGCATCACCTTCACGTGGGACACGCCGAGCAGCCGGCGCGTCGACGGCGTTAGCGTCCTCGTCAACGACGTGGAGCGGTTCCGCGCGTACTTTGACGACGACTTTGACCCGCACGACGAGTTCGTGTGGACGAGGAACAGCACGCTGGGGCTGCCCGAATATTTCCGCTTCGCCTTCATGGACGGCAGCGAGAGCGGCGATTACACCAAGGCGGGCATCTGGACGGCGGCCGGTGAATGGCAGCAGATGGAGCCGGGGCCGTCGCGGGTCAAGGCGAGGCGCGTACAGGAGGAGGATAGGCTAAGACGGTGATGGCGATGCCGAGATGTGTTTGGATATATATGTTTTGTTGTTTGGGTTCGCACGGATACCCTTCTGGTTCAGCGCTTAGATACATCGTTATTAAAGATATTAGTATATGAAGAAGATAGAAAGCAGAGATACATGACAATTCCTAGGATTACAAGCCATTCTTGTGTCTATATTTAATGAAAGGCATCTTGAAGCGGTGAAGACGAGGTCGTCGTGAGAGGTTGCACGGCGTCGCGGCCGGACCCGGGTTGCCCCGCTCCGGACCCGTGACGACGATTCACGGCCGTCAACCATGTCGCCTCATACGACATGGCCTAGGACGTATTCACTTATCTATCGATTGCCCGCAAACGACCTTTGGACTTTCACATAACGCCATCAATCGATCGCTTCATCTCTGCCTCGGTGACCAAATCGACCTTCGAAGCTTACTCACCCCCACCTCCACTCTCATCCTCATCACGCCCCTCATCAACCCATCACAACATCAACCAACACTCACCACCCTCACCAACGACCGCCGTAATCATCACCGCCGCGATGCCCCCGCGCGTCCCCTCCGAGGCCGACTTCGCGCCCCTCTCCTCCACCCTCCCCGTCGCCTTGCACTTCCCCTCCCCGCCCGAGTCCACGACGGCCTTCCTGGTCCTCTTCCACGGGCTGGGCGACCACGAGCCGCCCTTTGCCGGCTTCGCCGCCAGCATCGCCCTGCCGGGGGTCCTGGCCATCTCCGTCCGCGGCACCACGCCCCTGCCGCCCTCCCTGCTGCCCCCGGGGTCCCCGCCGCACCACTTCTACTGGGGCGACGACCTAGCGCTGGACGAGGCCACGGGCGAGTTCGACGACGACCCCGGGTTCGAGCGGGCGAGCAAGCTGGTCATGGATAAGCTGGTGCGCGGCGTGCTGATCGATGCCTGCGGCTGGGACACGCGCGACATCATCCTCTTCGGCTTCGGCCAGGGCGGGTCGCTCGCGCTGGGGCTCGCCTCGCGGCTGCGCTCCGCGTCCCTCGTCGTCGACGTCACCGAGCAAGGGTCCCAGCGCGACGACGAGGCCAACAGCCACTTCAAGGGCGTCGTCTCCATTGGTGGCCCGCTGCCCATGTCCATGGTGCCGACGAGCAGCGCGCGCGCCAAGAGCAAGACCAGCGTGCTGCTGCTGCAGGTTGGCGACGAGCACGAGGACGCCGTGCGGGCCGAGTTCGAGCATGTCAAGGCTGTGCGGTGGAAGAGGCCCGACATGGGCATGCCCAGGGACAAGGACGAGGTGCTGCCGCTCATGACCTTTTTTGCAGAGCGGCTACGGACGGAGCTGTAGGTTATGTGTACGGCCTGGGCTACGACAGGGTTACATGTTGGTCATGATAGAACAAAACCAAATCATCAATTCGACAGGGTATAGGTTGTATATCATCATTGTCACTTGTCCATCATCCCCGGCTGCCGTCCTGCAGCATTTCCGCGAGCATATCCCATTTCGCAGCCCCCGAGCCACTGCTCGCCCCGGCGACACTCCTCAGGCCTCCGCAGATGAACCGTAGATGCCTGTCCAGATCCGCCCTGATTCCCTTCAGCGTCTCCCTGCACGATGCGGCGTCTCCCAGAACAGTTTGTGAAACCCTACTCTCGTTGGGCTCTGCCGTGTGATCGAGTCCAGCGTGCGCCTGTTGCAGCTTAATGGGCAAGTCCAACACGTCAAGTATGCACTCCCTGATTGGGGCCAGCCTACTACCCAGACACGCCTCGTCAACCATGCGCTTCGTGGCGGAGGTATGGATGGCCGCCATGGCGTCGACATCGGGCGCTGAAGCAAGCTCGAGCCGCATCGTCTGGGTATTTGGCGCGAGCACCAATGTCGACACGTACGTGTGGAGAGTTGTCAAGAACCAGCTCAAGGTGTTGCGTGAGGAATAGTACAAGGCACTCTCTTCCCAAGACGCCTTTTCCATCCAGTATGACTTGGTTAGCGACAGCTTCTGCAGAGCGTGCTGCGCCCTTCGAATTTGCAAGAGCAGAATAGAGATGCTCTGGTAATGGGCCAAACTTTCCTCGGAAATAATCATCTGCAGAGGCCACGCCAGGCGGTAGCTGATTGCAATATACGGCAGTGCCGTCTTCACAGAGTCTCGAGCAGCTTCGCCAGACAGCTCAAGTCCTGCACCGCTAACAGCAATAGTCAGCCGACTGGTATCCAGCAAGGAGGCGAATGCGTCCTGGGCAAGTCCCGTTAAAGCATAGCGATTGTGCCATCCCGGCTTGAGTGCTTCAAGGTCATCAAAGACCTCTTCCCACAGCGAAATTGCCGCGAAGCCATTCGACATGAGATATAGATACTGAAGAGCATCCAGATGGGACGGCAGCTGGCATTTCCCGTAAAGCACATTCTTCAATATCGAAGAAGTTTTGCGATACTTGCTCTGGATCCAGCGTTCAAACGCAGTATCAAACAAATCTGTGAATGGTGCAAGCTCAGAGTCCTGCGAGCAAACAGATTCGTAGTCTAAGCGCGGCTCTTCTTCTACTGTCTGGAATTCGACCATCTGGTTCTCGCCAAGCTGTCGGAGAACGACTATGTTCTTGCCTGCGTTGAATATCTTGTTGACAGTAGGTTGAAGGAAGCGCGGCGCATGTAGTGTTCCGTCTGGGTTCTTGCGCAACTCGAAAGCATCTTGCCAGGTTCGACTAAGGGGCACCTGGCCAGAGGCATTTGAAATGAAAAACATCTCATCATCAGCAAACAGCCGTCCGTGGTCCATCCACTGACGGATGGGACGCACATACACGGCAAAGCATTCCAAGAAGATCCCGGCAAGAAACTCGTACGTGGTGTGCTTGCAGGTAAGTTGAGCCAGGCTAGCTTCATCAAACAGCAGCTCCAGATAGCGAAATGAGTTTGATCGAGGCGTGGCTTGAAAACGAATTACGATATCCGCAACAGTTGTAAGGGGATCTAGCAATGGCTCCAGGTCGGCCATGATCGAGAGGAGACTAACAATGACGCGGTTGCTTGGGTCGACAAAACGTGCCTCAATCTGTGCAACCTTGGCATCGAAGCTCTGAAGGCGCTCAGCGATGGAATCTTGGAAGATCTGCAAGAGCGGCGCGCTCTGAGACTGCTGCACAAATTCTCGAAGAAGGTGCAAGTGACGACCGCATTCCGCAAAGGCGTTGAGGCTGGCCTTGTGAGTTTCCCATGCGAGATGCGAAACCTGATAGACGGGTTTGACAGAAACATCAGCGTTGAACATGGTCGTCTCGAGGCCCTGTAGCATGAAGAGCACCTCGCGCAGGACGTGAATCTCCGATACCGCTATTTTTCGTGTACTCCCTGATGCGTCTTTTTCGGGGACAGCATGGCGCCAGCTCTGCGCTTCTTTCACGTCTTCAAGCAACTGCGTATCCTCAGCGTGGATGGTGAGATTCTCGGGATTGCGCTGGATAGTCTCGACATCGCCAGGGCTGGACGTTGTATCGTCATCATCATTCAGCTCATCGCCTACATCGTCATCGGAGCTGTCACTGTAACGCGCAGTGGCCCAGAGGCTAGGATCATGGTCCCACCCGTCCTCTTTAGAAATGTCCTCCCAGCGTAGAGATGCTTCGGGTTCGCCGACGTCTTCCTTGAGGTTGTCAAGATCACTGAGTCTGGACTTGAAGGTAGGCTGGTCTGATAGCTCGAGCAGCAGGGACAAAACCTCGGGCAACCATGGTTCGGGTTCACGCTGCAGAGCATCCAGCCTTTGCCGTAGGGCGTCGGCAAGGCTCTCGCGGTGGTTGACACGGAAGCGCTCCTCGAGGCCGTTCAGCCTATGTTCGACATCAAAGTGATTAGTGCGCAGATACGTGTGCGACTTGAGTCCCTGCAAGGCAGCATCACGAGCTGTCCTGGCGGCTTTGGCGTTATTCTAAACAACAACCCGTCAGCCTCACTCATCCGACGCTTGACAAGAAGTACAACATACTCTAGCCGCCGGGAAGCCCAAAGATTCAACTAGCTCCTCGGCAAGGGGTCCGAGTCTTGCAGCAAAGGCCATGGCAGGACTGTGCCATTTTCCCTCGTTGTCGTGATTCAAACCTGTAGACGTCGGACGAAGAGCGCGTTAAGTATGAGCCGCGAACAAGCGCGTCGCGCCACGATAAGGCTCCCCCCACCAGCCACGATTCTTAAACTCAAGCCCCTTACCACCCCCTGCTTCAAGCATAGCACGACCAATTTACCGGGAACAGCTTCAGGTCGTCTCTTGCGACTTTTGCCGGACGAAGCATCTCCATCCTGCTTCTACGGCCAACAACTGACCACTCCTTGGCTGGCCAGTCATTGCGGATGGGCCCTGATTTTACGCGATCACGACTGTACGACTTTTGCCCACGCCCATCGCCATGGCCATAGCTCGGCCCTTCCGGGCACTGATGCTCCTGGCCGTCGTCCTGTGGTGTTTCTTCCTCTATCAGATCTTCAAACCAACGCCGACGCTGCACGGTCCCGGTGACCGTTACCAGAACTTTGAGCGAGATCCCACTCTTGACCGTAAGCTTGCAGCCCTTGCTCGAACACACCCTCCCGAAACTTATCTCGGTACAAGCTAATACGGTCGTGCAGCAACCGGCGAGCCAGAGGGGACTCTTGTACGAACGTCGGAGCGGTACGCGCCGGACGCAGTCGACACGGATCGAATCGATGCCACGCTGCTGGCACTCGTCCGGAACGAGGAGGTGGACGACATGGTATCGTCCATGAAGGACCTCGAGCGGACGTGGAACCACAAGTTCAACTACCCCTGGACCTTCTTCAACGACGTCGAGTTCACCGAGGAGTTCAAGAGGAAGACGAGCGCCGCCACGAACGCAAAGTGCCACTACGAGCTCATCCCCGCCGAGCACTGGGACGCGCCGCGCTGGATCGACAAGCAAATCTTCGACGAGTCGGCCGCCGCGCTCGAGAAGAGCGGCGTGCAGTACGCCAAGATGATGTCGTACCACCAGATGTGCCGCTGGAACAGCGGCCTCTTCTACAAGCACCCGGCGCTGGCGCGCACGCGCTGGTACTGGCGCGTCGAGCCCAAGGTGCACTTCTTCTGCGACGTCGACTACGACGTCTTCCGCTACATGCAGGACAACAACAAGACGTACGGCTTCACCATCAACCTCTACGACGACCCCAAGACCCTGCCCACCCTGTGGCCCGAGACGGTCAAGTTCCTCGCCGAGCACCCCAACTACCTGCACGAGAACAACGCCATCAAGTGGGTCGTCGACGACGTCCGCCGCCCCGACCACAACAAGAAGGCCCAAGGCTACTCGACCTGCCACTTCTGGAGCAACTTCGAGGTCGGCGACATGGACTTCTGGAGGAGCCAGGCGTACGAGGATTACTTCAACCACCTGGACCGCGCGGGCGGCTTCTTCTACGAGCGCTGGGGCGATGCGCCGGTCCACAGCATCGCCCTCGGGCTGTTCGAAGATTCGAGCAAGATCCACTGGTAAGCGCCACCAACGCCCTCCGCTGGTCTTTTGGCTAACCCAGCAACCTGCAGGTTCCGCGACATCGGCTATCAGCACATCCCCTTCTTCAACTGCCCCAACTCGCCCAAGTGCAAGGGCTGCGTGACCGGCCGCCTGACAGACGGCGAGGCCTGGCTTCACCGCGAAGACTGTCGGCCGACGTGGTTCAAGTACGCCGGCATGGGTTGAAAGGAGCCCACCAGGTGCCAACTCTTATTGGTCCCCGTGATGTCGGCGCCATCTTGTATACTCGTAAAAGTCACTGCCACCGTCAATGGCGGCAGCTGCGTACGGCTTTGTAAAACTGCAGTTGATGTCAGGTTATGAAAGGGGCAATGTTTGAAGCTCCAGGAAGGTGTTCAGGCGCTGAAGGAGGGGTCTTCGCTACGGCCATTGGATAGTCCGGCCATGTATTTACGTCTTTATCCGCTGTCTTCCTGTCCCTGGGGTCTGATTGTATAGAAAGCAAAGGATAGAAAAAAGCATTATATGTATACCACACAACAATAGCCTCCAAAAGATTCCGGTTTACATGTTTGCCATCTACAGAGCTCCATACACCGTTACAATCCCCGAGGTCCCGCCCACGCAGAACTGATCCCCCCAACCATCGTCCCTCCACGCCATGCAGCTGACGACATTGCTCCTCGGCTTCTCCTTGCCATCCCGTCCCACGACCTTCTTCCTCGCCTCGTAGCCCTCCGGTCCCCACGGCACCGTGATCCTCGCCGCGACCTTGCCGCTCAGCAGATCCCAAACCCATACCCTCCCGTCGCCCGTGCCGCCCGCCGCCGCGCCCGCCATCTCGTCGCCCGTCAGCACGTACCTGTCCTGCCGGCCGAGGATGGCCTGCACGCGCAGTTCCTCGTTGCGCCACGCCGGGTCCGAGTACGCCATCAGGCACTTGCCCGTATCGCGGTCCATCAGGCGCAGCTTGCTGTCCAGGCTGCCCACGAGCATGGCGCGGCCGTCTTTGGTCAGGTCGAGGCTGGTCACGCTGGCGCCTATCACGTCCGTTGTGCACCTGCCCATCCGTATGTCGTAGCTGCGCACCCGGCCGTCCACGCTGCCACTGATCACCTCGGGGCCCCTCACGACAACGGACGTAATCGCATCCCTGGCCTCGTCGAGCACCTGGATCGGCTTCACACTCCCACTCTTGGCGTCCCACAGCCGCACCGTCGTGTCGAACCCCCCGCTCACAACAATTGACTCCTCGTCGCCTGCATAGCTCACGCAGTTGATTCGCGACGTGTGCCCGTGGGCATTGCCGCCAAAGCGCCGCGTTGTTACCGCCGCGGCCACGTCCCACAGGAAGACGGACCGGTCGCCGCCGGCCGACACGAAGCGCTCGTTGTCCGACGCCACCGCGAGGCTCAGCACCTCGTAGCCGTGGCCGGAGTAGGTCTGGATGAGGCGGCCCTGCGGCACCGCAGGCTTCTTGGTCTTGGAAGGGTAAATTTCGGGGATGGACGTGCTGGGAAATGGGTTGTACAGGCGAATGGCCCGGTCGGCAGAGCCGGTGAGGATGTAAACCCCAGGCGAGGCCGAGTACGTGACGGTATGAACAGGACCTGAGAAGTGCAATGATTAACCAGGACTGCTCTCTTCGTTCGTTGTCTTCTCTAACGAGCATATCTGGGTGATAGGACGAACCATTGGCGCCCACGAGGTGTGCCGCGGGCCTATCTGGGAAAGCCATGGTTGAGCCTTCTCCAGCTCATCATCCTCCACGCTCTTCCAGGATTCGTTTTTGACGGCGGAAATAATTCAGGAAACTCGGCTCACGCCAATCGCCACGTTCGTGTCTCCGGCAGCGTCGCGCTTGCTATCCACAAAGTATGCAATGATGCAAGGTCAGATGTGAATTAAGATGTGAAGAGAGGAAGTCCAAAACTGCATCACGTGCCACTTTTCGGGCCCATTCTGCCTTGAGATACCCTTTTGCACGAGGGAACCTTAACCATATGTGTCTTCAGCCTCACAACCCGGTGTTTTCCACTTCGTAGCTGTTCGGGCACAGCCTCGCACTTGGGTCACAAAGAAGTAGACGTGTTGGTACTTGCACTAAGCTCATTTCATTCTACAACATCAACCAAGCTACAACAGCAGCAACGGCTATATACAAATCCAATGGCACTCCCTGCTGTTGCCTTCATGCTCGGACCTTCTATCCGGTCCATCCAGAAATCTTGTGAAAGAGAAACATTGTGATTCAGACATAGGAAACGGAACGCCATCCGTAGGCAGTCGCGCCTGAAAAACCATATCCTGTCCATAATCCTGTGACTATCCTGTTCCATTAAATATGGCACGTCAACGCCAAACGATGCATCGCACAGAAAAACAAATGAACCAAGGAAGAGGCGCTTTGCCGACCCAATAAATGTATCGGAAAATCATAGCGGTGTGATGGATCGCGTGCGAACGACGTCTGGTTTCTGATACGACTCTTCTGGAGAATTAGCCAGCTGAAGTCCCAACTCCTTGTGCTCTGAGAAACCCGGCATGTCGTTCTCAAGCTTATAGCCCTGGTCAGGGTTCCGTTCCCGTGTGCCCGTTTTGCGAAAATGGTGCAGGGCATCCAGGTCCGAGGTGATCGCCTGCGCCGGAATGTTCGACTCAGCCCAAATGTGGCTCATGCTTTCAATCAATCTCTTCGTCATAGTAACACTCTCAATCATCTCATCACACCTTTCCACTGGCCCCTGTGCGACCAGCATGCTCACTGCTTCCGGAGCCAACATGGGGAAAGCTCCAGGAAGCTGGTCGAGAAGCATAGGCTTGGTCTTGACAGCCCGCTCAATGCACGCCACAAGTTCGAAAAACATCTTGGTATGGTCGCAGGCTTTGTGCAAAATGGGGACGAGCTCATGCATTGGAGGCTTTCCGGCTTCTTGTTTGAATCGGTTTAGCTTGATGATGGCATCGTGGAAAAGCAGGTGGGAGGTGAGGAATGGGCCCAGGTTGCGTGCCGATTCTGCCAGCTCGAGGTTATCCCAGGTGAAGACCATCTCCTTAGGCAAGGCAGCGTGCCATTCCTCCAGCTTCTGTGCGAGTACATCCAGATTCGCAAACGCAGCCTTCAACTGCCTTGGGCGACGAAGCGCTCCATAAATGGTGCTTCCGCAAGTGGACCATAGGTGCACAATCTCAACCAGTATTCTTGCCACGTCAAGGTGTCGGCTCTTGAGGTTATCAGCCTGGCTCTCGCTGGGGTCGAAGAAGGGCATGTCGGATTCCACCTGCTTCTCAAAGCTCCGGGTGTCGGTGGGGAGTCGAATGTAGATGTCGTCGGGTTTGAGCAGGGCAGCGCGGCTCGGGAACAAGTTGTTGACCCGTTCGAGAATGAAGAGTGACCAGACCGTCCTCCTTCTTGACTCACTGTAGCACAACTTGTTCATCCTAAACGGGAAGACTTGACGGTGCCGCTCCTTAGAGTCCTCGAGTTCTAGCGTAAGCTGCATGAAAGCAATTGTTCCGCTTGCTGCCGCCATGAGCTCGCTCGATTGATGACTGTGGGCAGTGAGAACGTAGAAGAGGGCAAGAACAATCCTGCTTTGCGCCAGCTGCAGGCAGCTCCTGGTCGCCGCCTTCTGGGCGCGGAACGCTACCTGGGCGTACGTGGAGGCAATTTGTCGCGATCCTCCGCCAAATATCGTACCAACAGCCATTATGCTATACAGCAACATCAAATCCTCGGCAGACTTGGCCTTGCAGGAGCTAACCCAGTCCTTAAAAAGCAGTTCAGGTACAAAGCAGAGGATCATTGTGCTGTCTACATGATCGAAGAACTTGGACACTAGAGCAAGTGTCGACCTGCCGTCGATGAGAGAAGGATCTGCCATGCAAGCCGAGTCAGCACCTTCGTGAATGGCGCGCGACAACTCCTTGGGAAGAGCTTGGGCTGCAGGTAGAGATTTAGAGTGGTCAAGCGCCGGTGCTTCAATTGGTTCATGGCCATGGGCATAGTCATCGAGCCCAATCTTTTGACGCTTATGTGAAAGAGGTTCCCCTGTAGAGTCCTGAGGAGACGCTTGGGGCGAAAGCGGCGACAGTTCGCCTTCGCCTGCAAGCGCATTCACCGCAGTGTCGTCCAGTTCATGAGGTCCCAGGGTTGGGGAAGTATTATGTCCACCACGAGGTCTGGTAGCGAGGTTAGCAGTGCTTCAAGTAGATCATGTTGTCGCTACTCACGCATTTTTGAACTTGCAGATACGGCCAAACTTCTCGCACTGGACGCAGCGTGGGTAGTCAGGATCACACTTGATCTTCTTTTCCCTACAGGTAACGCAGGCAATGGCCAGTCTCTTGCGGGGCTTTCCCGCCTTGGTCACTCCCCAGTGAGCATTCACTGCTTCTCCGTCAATGACAGTTTTGCAGTGGCTGCCATCGTCGTAAAAGTAGCAGATTCCCTCGCCCGGGACATCGGCCGTTCGGACATAGCGGGGTAGGAAATGAGTTCCTGTCCAGATCTTTGGGCCTAGCCCATCCTTGGAATGAACAGCTTCTGCGGCTACTGGCGTCGTGGGAATGGGAAGCTGGTTCTGTGCTCCGCGGGCACTCCTTGGATCTGGATAGCTGTCGATGTCCTCCTTTGCGCCATGAAAAGGGTGGTGGTAACGATCGTGAGGCGAACGAAAGAAGGGTTCGCGAGGGCCCATGGGATGCTCTCGTCTGCTAGTCTCCTGCCACCACTTGGGGTTCGTATTTGCTTCAGGACGTAATTCTGCGAGGCTTGGGTGATCATCAGGATACCTTGCGGTATCTGCGCTTGTCAAGTTCCGTACTATAGAGGGAAGAGGTTGCCTAGGCTCGTATTTCTCGTAGGGGCTGTGTTGGGGTGGCGTGGGTAAAGAGGATGTGTTGCTCTGCGCGAAGTAGGCGGATTGCGCAGTGCCTGGCGAGGCTCGCGGTCGGTCCAGAGTCGAGGGCAGTGGGTATGCAGCTGGGCGGTCGGTAGAGGGAGAGGCGAGAGGTCGGGCCACGGAGCCGGGACCAAGTATGCTGTAGAGAGAAGGCAATTGCGGCCGAGGGCCCGCCATTGCCCCGGATCGATGGCCTGCATCTTGTATGTTCTGAGCAACTAGCGACATGGTGATGGACGATCTGCTTTCAGACGCGCATCAAGGTGTGTTTGCCGTTGTTTGAATCCACAGGCTAGTGCAGATATGCAGGCTGTAACCGTGTGCAGGCCAGCAGCGCTGATATACTAAGACCAGGTGAAGAATGTCGAGGACCGGAAGAAGCGATGGATCGTCGTCGTATTCACCGGATCAATGTGGAGTTCGTCTTGAGCGTGGGTAGGTGACGATGGGGCATATCTAGAAATCAGGCTGGTAGTCCAAGGCAATGTTGACTCAGATCAGCTTGTGGCATGGAATTCTCTAAACTGAACCCCGTGCTCGAGGATGATCCAGTTCTAAGCACAGCCGGGTCGATATCGAGGTGTCGAGTACAAGCCCCGGGCCGTCTTATTTGAAGTTGTGGGCCGGCAGAGACACGCAAGGGGGTCACCTCAGGCGAGCAATGTCATGAGCCCGTCGGCGGCGAGGAGGTTGTCTGAGTTGGTGAGAAGCGGGAACAAAGGGAACAAAATTGCTTGATTATGCTGGACGCGGGCGGTTCAATATGACACTGGACAAGGATAGAACCAGATGTTGTAGCCACAACGTCCGTAAACAGACGTTGATTCAAGGCAATGCCAAAGATGCAAAGGGAGGAAGAGAAAAGAGGTTTGCTACATGGGCTGAGGGGGGGATGGTGGCTTTTGTGTAGGTTGGCGAGCAACATGGGACGGCCATGTCGTGGGTGGGTGTGGGTGAGGCTAGGTAGTGGAAGGTAGGCTAGACGCTGCTAGGCATGGGGAAAAGCGTGGGAAGCGATGGCGCTGGGCCTGGGCGCTCTTGGCTGAGGTACCTGTGGCAGGTACCTAACCCCAGGCACCGGCAGTCCACTGCCAACTGGTTATTAGCACGCCCAAGCCCGGCTGAAGGGCGGGCGGCTGGTAAGTAGCGATAGCCGAAGCGTCCCATGCTAGCGCTTCCTGAGCTCATGGTCATTGTACTAAATCGGATCCAGAGCCAAGCCCAAGGGTAAAGTACTAGGTACGGATACACTTACTACATTCAACGGAAGGAGCGTCGACGCAAACACGGGCCCATTCTTTCTGTACACCAATCCTAGAAGGGAAGCCGCAACCCAAGGGAAGAACACAAGAGAGAACTAGCAGTGGCACGCACAAATGACGTCTCTGTCTGCCCATTCCACAGCCCGTCTTGTTTATCGTCACTTAACTCATAAGGCCAACGGCGTTTGACAGCACAAGAGAGACATGTGTCATCAAATACGACGGTCTAGTAGGGAGTGGCGGTGCTTACACGTGCCTGGGGAAGCCCATTTTGATCCGGGATCCCACACCGAAGACCGTAAGATACATAATTATCCCCCCCTTTCCAGCCGCCAAGGAATGATGGCTTGCGGGCACCACGCCAGTCGGTGACACTGTGCGCAAGGCCAGCGGGCCTGGGTTACTGGATGTCGGCAGCGACATTGCACCGTGTGCGCTGTAAAGTAGCTGCCGTGCCGGTTGTCGCTCGTACCAGGATACCCAGTGCCGTTGCTGCATCGATGGGCAGCAGGTAGGGTTACACTGAAACGAGGCACTCCGCGCGACGGTAGTTGTACCTGCACCCTGACGTGCAGGTTTGTCTGGTACAGTCGGGTGGTAGGGCGCGTGTGCGTGTTTGCTGCTGGCGCAACCCAAAAGAGTAGCCCATCTCTCCCATCTCCTTTCTCGATGGCTTCCACCTTGTTGTGCACAGTCAAAGTCGTGTGTGGTGCAGCTCCACGTAAGCTGCACACAACACATCCCAATAGCCACGACAACGTCTTTCCCCATCTTGGCTGCCCGCCGGCACTTACATGTGTCCCCAACAGGAGAGTCAGTACCTGCCAGGCCGCACACGGTATCTGTGCTGAGGTGGCTTACGGGGGCACCACCCAAAGGACCGGAGAACAGTGCGGCGGTAGTTCACCCCCTAGCTGCACACAATATCTTTCCGT
>KL660878.1:0-43342 GCA_000732775.1 Stachybotrys chlorohalonatus IBT 40285
CTCCACCCCATGCTCATCAACAACAGCACTGACCTCTTATCCAGCTTGGTCTGGCTTGGGCTTTCCTCCCCGACGAGCCCGGCCTGCGCACCGGCTTGGTCCTGGTAGGTCTCGGACGATGCATAGCCATGGTGCTCATCTGGAACGCCTTGGCCGGCGGCGACGGCGACTACTGCGCCATCCTCGTCGCCATAAACTCGATGCTCCAGATGGTCCTTTTTGCCCCGCTCGCAGTCTTCTTCATCAACGTCATCGGCGGAGATGACCGGGCAGGGCTTCAGGGCGACGATGCCTACTCGACCGTAGCCACGAGTGTCGCCGTGTTTCTTGGCATTCCTCTGGGGGCAGCCATCATCACCCGGCTGCTTCTCTGCAAGATAGCCGGGCTGAAGTGGTACGAGGGCGTTTTTCTGAGATTCGTCTCGCCCTGGTCCCTCATCGGCTTGCTCTACACGATCATCGTGCTCTTCGCCGCGCAGGGACGCAACGTGGTACGGCAGATCGTGTCTGTGGTCCGAGTCGCCGCCCCGCTGCTCGTCTACTTTGTCGTCATCTTCTTCGTCACGCTCTGGATCAGCCGCAGGTTGGGCTTCGGCTACCGCCTTGGTTGCGTGCAGAGTTTCACGGCCGCGAGTAATAACTTCGAGCTGGCAATAGCCGTGGCCATTGCAACATTTGGCGCGGATAGCGAAGAGGCCCTGGCGGCCACGGTTGGGCCGCTCATCGAGGTTCCGGTGCTGATAGCGTTGGTCTACCTGGTTAAGTGGTTGGCTAAGCGATGGTCGTGGGCGTGACAAAGGCATTGCTCGTCTCGCAAAGTATTGTTAGAGTAATACCATTCGGGGGCGAATTAGATGCCCTGCTCTCTTTCCAGTATCTGGAACAGTGTCGTGTTTTTAACCACACACTCTTCTTCGCCATTGCAGCCCAGCGCGGCTCTGGTCTGGCCGTTCTCTGCCTGGCCCTGCATCTGAGTGATGATAAGCGCGGCAGCCGTACAGGACATTTCGTAGGGCGACGTGCCATCATCACCCGATGGTTCCATAGGTTGGGGGCTGAGCCCCGATGACGCTTCAGACGTGCTCGGTACGATACTGGCTGGGCCGGCTGCTGCCATTGTGCAACGAGTCGTGCCGCCACAGCACGTATCGTGGATGTCCTGTAGAGACTGCTGCCGCGGCACGGGCGGCGGCACGGCGTCGGCAGCACCACCAGCCACGGGAGCATCACCCTCCGGAAAGCTGCGCAGGTACGCTTCGACCTCGTCATCCGCTACTCCATGCCTCTTGAGCAACGCTCTCAGTCTTTGGTTCTCTACCGCCACCTTCCGGGCAGCCTGCTGCATGTCCAGCGTCGCCTCAACCCCGCGACGCTCGTAGTCCTGCAGCTTCTGACGCATCTCGTCGACGAGCTCCTTGCGCCGGGCACGCGCTCGCCGCTGGTTGTCCCTGATACGGACAGCCGCCGACTTTGACTGGTCCGTGCCGGTCTTGGGGGTTCCTCGGTTAGTATTAGGACGATGAGGGATGGGTAGGCCCGCTGGTCCGTAGGCGACCGAAACTCACCTGGGTGTTGACCATGTTGCGTTCTCACTTTCTAGGGTACCTTTAGCAATTCGCGCGAGGTGAGCAGGTGGACGACAGATAACTATCCCGAGCAGGCTTTTGCAGTGGGAGACAGGTCAAGAAAAAGATAGAATGGCACCTTAGGCGAGGTTCGTAAAATCTCTAACTACCGGGTAGCGCGTAGCCTTGGGGTAGGCCCAGATAGTAGATTTGGGGTAACACCAACCGATGAGCCAAGATGCATCACCATCACCATCAGTTCCGCTTACATAAATCATCACGATGTTGAAGGGACTTCATAAATAGAATCTGTCTGTTGCAGGTCTCGAAACGTCATTCTGCAGGGTATCATATTTAACCTCTCCGTGCTCAGCAGCCCATGTTTCTTCAGTTTTCCACCATCACCATCCGTTCCATTCCATTGCAGGGTACTCTACTCCCCCAATCACTTGAACAGCCTCTTTCCCGTCCTCGTAGAGAACCTCTCCACGCCATTCCCCTGCTGCGCGTGCCAAAGCTGCTGCACCCCGACCCCCCGACTCTCCCCCGTGATCCTGTACCGCCTCCACGCCTCACGCAGGTGATCCGGCCGCAGCGGTCCCCGCTTCAAGTCCACCTCTTCGTGCTCGTTGCCGGCCGCTTCGTTGGTCGACGGCGGCGGCGTCGGCAGGTCCGTCTGCTTCTCGCCCGCCGTGATCCACTCAGCCTGCACGTTGCGCGCCGCCTCAATTATCTCTCCTGCGAACAGCTTCGCCACCGCTTTGACCGCCGTGCTCACCATCTGCGGTACCGACTGCGACACGGTAGCGTTCACCACACGCTTCACCACGGCGTCGGAGAGCTTGGCCGCCCGCCACAGCTCGTATCTGTTGTACTGCTCGCTGTCGAACGCTTCCACGAGCATCGCCCTCAATCTTATTTCTTCCTGCTTCTGCTCCTCGGTTCGCGCTCCGACCTGCTCCAGTGCCATCTCCGCCTTCTCGTCATCGTCGTCGTCGTCCCCTTCCTTGTCCCCTCCCTGGCCGCTGACCTGCGTTGCTGCTTTGCCGCCTGCCTGGCTCGGCGTTTGCTCGCGCGATTCGTTGCCCTTGGCGTTCTTGGCCTTCCGCCCGCGTTTCTTCTTGGGTGCTCCACTGGCCGCGGCGCTCACTGCGCTGCCACTAACATGCGAGGTTGCGTCGACCGACGGAGATCGTGGGTACGGGGATTGGCCCTCGGGTGGGAATGACGTCTGCCGTAAAGGATGGGTTGCGCCGGAGGTACTAGACATACCGGAAGCCTTGCGGCGCTTGACGGATGGCGCGTCTAGGTTCGTCGAACGCCGCTTGTTGGACGGTAGCGACGCTGCGACCGAGGGTGGTGACATGGCCGACGGCGACAAAGCCGCGGGCGACGACACGTACGGTGGTGAGGCCATCTTGTTCGCGATACAATCTGGGTATTTTGGGGGTGACGGTGTGAGCCAAGGTGAAGCCTGATCTGCCAGTGTCCAGGTGCGCCCGTGGCGATGGTCAGTAAGTGGTCAAATCGTGAGTTGCGGATGCTTTGGTTGCTCGACGAGCTTAATGCGAGTTGAAGGTGCACAGCCAGCGGTCACGTGAGCACCTCCTACCACCAACACTAACACTCTTCAAGCCCAGCGGTAACGATTCCCAGCGAAATAAGTACTGTCAAAAATGATACCATTCTGCAACAATACCCAGATAGGGGAGCAGATTATGATTACATGTACCTCCTGTTGACAATCACTCCTCGGTTCGTATTATATCAACCTTACTTCGATCCTCGCCCCACTCCAATCCATGGCCTGCAAATGCCGTATAGAGAGCCTCATCTAACAAGGCAAATACCTTATGCTATCATACATGTACATGCTTCCATAAACTGTTCTTTTGTTTACGCACCCCCAAGAGAGAAAACCGCAGGAAGTGGGAGAGAAGAGGAAATGTCAGGGAAACAAAAAACGCCTGTACTAAGCAACCTATGACCTCCAACGCCCGCCGCCCACTTTCGCCTTGAGACCAATCCATTAAGCTCCGTCCAATAGAGCATCGAGGCCATTCCTCTCGCTCTCCAAGGATTCAGCTGTAACAGGCGCATCCGGAACCGCATCTTTCTTCCGTTGATCTTCCTCGTCATCTTGGTGAGTCATTTCCTTGAACATTTCATGCACGTTGTCGTCGTTCTGCTTCATCAAGTCCCCCATGTCTGCCGGCGTCATGGATCGTCCGTGGTCACTGATTGATCCACGATTGCTGTGCCAGATATCAGGTCCCCATATTCTTTCTGCTTGCTTTCTGCCCAACTCCGTGCGACTTAGTATCTCAAGAGCCTTACTCTTCCCCGCATCACTGTGTAGATTGATGCCCTCGTCTCCTTGCAGCAACCGCTCTTCGAGAGACAGGGTGGAGTTGTCCACTAGTAACTGAGGTCCCCCAGCGCCCAAGAAGCTGGGATGAAGTGCACCATCAATATTCAACGAGTCGCCTCTTGCACGCTCACCGTTTTGGGCTGGACCATGCGACTCTGGATGCCCGTGCGAATGACCGCCGGACATCGGTAACGCTGGCGGCGATGACTGGCCAAATAACGGCTGGGCCATGTACGTGCTGCTACCCGGAGACGGCAGGACAGGTCGAGAAGTTGACTGGTTCGCAGCCGCGGCGGCGGCTGCAGCTTCGGCGTTTGCCGCTTTTCTCCGCAGGCTGTTGGCCTTTCCCTTCGCATGCTCTGGCAAGTCATCCGGATTGTCAACGCCGTACTCCACCAGCATCTTCTGCAGCTTGGTTGGACGTGGCTTTCGGGTGCTCAGAGAAACCTCGAGGATAGGAGGAGCCATAGGGGCTACAGGAAACCATTTGTGAAGCTCCTGTCGGAAAAAGTTTGTCTCGTAAGCGAGCAAGACTTCAGCACCCTCAAGCTTCCGCAAATAGAACCGTTGGGTTTCCGCCTCAGCTTCTGTCGAGACCAGTGGGTTACAGTACCGCGCAATGTGGTCTCGGAAGGTTTGGGCATTGTCAATGATTCCTCGTAAAATGTCCTCCTCTTCAGGTTGAAAGGGTAAATGCACAATCTCATCCACCAAACTGTTGAGGTCCTCGATTTTCGGGCGCGATGCATCTCGAGGAATCCTCATGCGCCAGTCGCAGATCGGACAAGTGTACTTATCATCTTCCTTGACTTTGCCGCGGGCAATCTTCAAACACTTGTAATGGTACCTGCGATTGTCGAGGTTAGCGCAAACATGACCATCCGGTTTCTTCTTGAGCTGCTTACCACTCGTGACACAGCTCGCACTCAATCATCATGCCGGCTTCGACCTTGCGGCATATGCAGAAGACTTGCCTCGAGCGAGGTTCTTCCCAAGGTCCTGTGCTCTGATCTGGACTTGCTTCTCTGGAGACAGGCTCGCCTGGCAATCGCGGTGTGTCATGTTCGATGTTGAAGCAGTCTGCATTTCGATCGCGGACATATTCCAGGTGACTCTTCAGTATATGAAGCGGGGCGTTTGACTTGCCAAATAGCTTCTTGCCTTTTCGCATCCAATCTTCATGTCGTTTCCTCTCATTCTCCAGATCAAGTGTTCCAGTAGGCTTGGAGTTGAGGTCTTCAAGCTTCTTGGTAATGTCAACGACCTCGGTATATTTTGGTCGTTTGCGGAAATCTGGGTCATGGCATCGGCTCGTCAGATCCAAAATCTGGCGGTGAGCCTCGCGCTGCTTGTGCAGAATCTGATCCACGGCAGCAAGAGTGTCTTGAGAGACCGGTAGTGCGTTTGCCTGTACTTGATTGGAAAGGGCCTCGAGCTGTGGGTAATGTACCGTTTCTGCATGGATTAGTTCCTGCGCCTTGAGCTCCCAGGCCGTTCCAGCCTGCAACTGCTCGCGGTAATAGGACAAATGGTCGTTATAAGGTGGAATTTCCAATCCATTGCCCTCGTCGATGAGCTCGCGAACTTCCTTCAGCGACAAGAACACTCCACGGCTGCTGCGGGCCTTCTGGTTCCAACGCAACTGTTCGAGTAGGTGTGTCAATTTAGCAAACTCGGGCATGTCCACATTGAAAGCTCGGCCTTCTTCCAAAAGCTCCTCAATGACTTCGATGGCTGGGGAGGAGTCGAGAGCCCGTGCCGCATTTCTCTGAAACTCCTTGATTGCCTCAGCTCGTTCATTCAACTGGCCGATTTCGGGGCAGTCGAAGCCGATATGCTCAGCCTCTCGCAACAGTCGGTGAATGTTGGTCACGTTGCGCGATTCCCGCTCCTTCTGCTCTTGATACGCGCTCCCTATGGAGCGGCGCAAACCAGTTTGCCAGGCCTTTTCGTTCTTCCGACGGTTTTGTTGCTTCCGAACAATATAATTAGTCGCTTCTTCCACCCACTCGTTGCAACGGTCAACAAATTGTCGCAGAGTGGCCAACGAAGGCAGTTCGTATGCGACGCGCTCACCCTCATGGAGCAGGGTACGCAACGTCTTGAGAGATGGGGTCGCTTCTTCTTCGAGAATCTTGTTGTACTTCTCCTCCCACTGCTCGGGAATCTGAGCTCTTTCCAAGACCCTGTCATACGTCGCGGTCATCATTTCTTCGGACTTTCTGTAATAAAGGACATGATCACCGCCAAGGTACCGCTCCTGTTCGGATTGATCGCAGCAGGCATGGTGACCCGCGTGCGCGATACAGAGAACTTTTCCGGAGCGAAGGCACTTGAAGCGTGATAGATAAGCGAATGCCTTGCAGAAGCTGCAGCACTGCTCGTCTTCATCCTGGACGTCCTCGTCTTCGATCTTCAAGCTTAACCTGCATCCCTCATGCACATTGTCGAGTAGTTGGCACAGATGTGGTACTATTTCCGCATGCTTAGCCCGAAAATCAGCCCGCTGCTGCAGTTCACGCTTGTGGATTCGCAGTAAGGCTGGTGCAAGCCACTTGGCGGTTGAAATAGATAGGCCCGATGCTGTACTACCCTCAGCAGCCGTGCAGAGAAGCTCGTCATGAGAAAAGCACGGCTGACGACGGAATACTTGTAGTCTTTCTACACCCGCCAACCCGAAAGGCTCCCAGTCACTTGGGGCAAAATTCACAGCTTCGTTGAAGTTAAAACCATGGTTGAAGCCCGCATGATATGCCTGGGGAAAGGTGATGACGAATTGGCCAGCTCTCTGATCCAATGCGTAAACGCGAACACCTGCTTTTTTGAGCTGTTCAGGCGTTAGAAGCGTGACCAGCTGGAAAAGTAAATCTGGCTGTGTTTCAAAAAGTTCGGGAACGGCTTCCTTCATAGCAGCCTCGAATTTCTCTGCGTCCTCCCCAGGGATACCGTACCACGTCTTGGTAGCCCCTAGATGTTGGTAGTTGGCAGAGTATGCATAGTGGTCCTCGTTATGCCAGCAGAACGTTGAGAAAATCATGCCTACATAAACCCAGGGCACAGTCATTCCTGAAATGTCTGACTTGATATGTCTGAACAAGCTCTCGGGATGGAAAGGGAGGACGGTCAGGTTCCACGGATCCGTCGCATATGGGTTGTTCGGATGCTTTTCGACAGTCGGAAAACCTGAGCCATGGGTCGTACAGTGAATATCAGCACCATACTCCACCTCAACGGTCTCCTCCAGGTCTGACACCAATCGCCAAAATTCCGTCTCGACATCCTCTTCGGTGACGGGGCGGTGGCATTTGAGTTCGCTGTCAAACGGCATCTTTTTCTCGAAAAAGCCCTGCTTGAAATCGTTCGCCTTTTGTTGGAATTGCTTCAGGGAGTATAGGCCTCCTTCTTCAAAGCCAAAATGACCATCTCCGACCAGACAGCGAGGACAATTCCATTCAGCTTCAGGCTTGCGCTTTAGCGGAGGGTCTAGACACGACCCGTGGTAAGATAGATCGCACGATTCGCATATTAGGAGAGGACCAGCGTCGTCACCTCTCGCACAGTTCTCACATTTCTGATAGAAGTTAGTATGTGGAGCCTGAAATCAGACGAGCTAGAGGCTAACCTCTCCTGGTGCCGCACTCTCATCGCGCGGTATGCGAGGTACGGAGGGGCGGAAGAGTGACATATGCGAACCGGCAACTGTAGGTATCGTATCTACAAACTATTGGTCAGCAATTGCACATTCATATGACAGTATAAAATGGATTGATGAAAGCAACAGTGACGGACCTTTCTTGAGGCGCTTACTGCGTCGACTATTGCAGTCGCTGTCGTCCTTGCTAACTTCTTTCTTCAGGGTATCAGAGGAGCTGTCACCACTGGCCTGTCGTTTCAGTGCAGCCGCGGCCCCCAGACTTGGTGTACGATTATCTGGGGTGTTTTTGGCCGAAGAGAGTGCACTGTCTGCCTGCTTGGCGTCAGGTGTAAAACTGTTCTTCTCCTCGTTCGCAGTTTTGTTGACGCTGGTAAATCCAGAATTAATGGCGGTGAAGCCCCCAGAGTTGATGGCCTTAAAACCTGACGAGCTGCCTGGTGTCGCCGCTGCGGGTGCATCAGGCATTGGAGTGTAATGGCTGCTCCCAATTTTCATGCCTTCAAGCGAGGATTGCAGTACATCCGAGGCTTGTCGTGCCGGCGAGTCTCCCCCCAAACTCAACGGCGTATTGACATTGGACTTTTTCAGGGGCGTATGAGCCGGACTAGGAGTAAGTGGCCCACCGTATTCATATTCTAACTGTTGGTGAACTCCGGGCTTAGCAATGCGCAGGTACTCTTCGTATGGACAGAGCCATCGCTGATAAGAGTTTTTGAGCGACGTAGACAAGGATGACATGATTTTCCCGCTGTAACCCAAGTCGCGACCAATCTCTGCCCATTTTTTAAGCTTGCAGACTTTGTCAAAGCCGCCGCGCGACTCTACAGCCTTCTTCAGACGGTAGAGATCGAGTGGCTTTTTGTCAACGTAGGGAAGACGATGCAAGTTGTTGCCGTGCTGCTTATGAAACTTGGACAAACCATCGAGATATGTGAGATTGGCCCGGGTTCCTGCTCTGAATGTTAGTTATCATGACAATACGGCACCCGGGTCAGGCTTATGCATACGGCCTTCTACTGAGTTTAGTTCCTGCTTCCTTGTCCTGAAGTGGAATTTCTATACGAGTGTCAGTATATGCTCTTGATTGAAAGCGATGAATCAAGCAGGTGCCCTTCTGTGTGGCCTTATGCTTAAGAGGTATGTATGTTATGGGAATCGCACCTCAGTGTCGATAGCGAAGTCTGGATTCCAGGATTCGGGTGGAATGATCTTGCAAATACCGTATCGGGATGCTTCGGGTGCAATCTTCTTCACGTATTCAACCGGGTCCTTCCACTCCTCCTCGGTCGGGCAGTATGTGGGGGCCTCAGAGATGCCATGTGGTCGGTTCTTCTTCTTGAGGGGCTCGCGAACAGCAGTGGGTTGACCCCGTCGCTCCACAGAAGCCAGGTCGAGGGCTGGACTATTCAAAGAACTGAGCGGTATATGTGGGTTCGCAGGATGATATCCGTTCGAGTTCACCTTCGGCTTCGGCTTGGTCGAGGACAGCGTCGCAGAAGCCCCGATTGCTGGAGAGCTTCGCGAGCTCGCATTGGCACTGTTCGTGCCTGTGATCGTGGCCACGCCACCGTTGGCCGCGGCGGTCGTGGTTGAGGAACGCATTGAGGATGAGGTGTTCAAGACTGAGGGTGTAGATCGCGGAATTATGGACGGGTTTCGCTTGGTTTGAGCCGACAAATGTTGAGGATTGTGCTCATGCTTCGGGGGTCGAGAGTGTCACGCGGTCTGTCGCATCGCTGGATCAGGGTCGGAAAATGTCGTCAGATGGCCCGCGAAGCCATCATGGGCGCACGCACGGTGCTGCTTTGTGAACGGGGAGGACACAAAGGACGTCCTGGGCCGATTCACAGTCGGGGTCTTGGGCAGATTAGTGGTCTGGTTCCGGAGAAAAAGCTTAAACAGGGAGGTTCGTGGGCGTGTGCCTACATTCGCCGACTAACACCGATGGGACAGTTATGGATAATCGACAAAGAAAAATGCACCCAAACGAAACGTCCAGCACCACGAGGAGCAATCGAGGGCGTGTCCTCCACGATGTTCAGAGGTGGCGCTACGGGAAGTCCTTGTCTGGAGGTGGGTTGGAGAAGTGGAAAAGGGAAGAAGGAGGGCGGGAATGGAGACGGGAAACAGCCCCAGGCACTTAGTCGATGTAAGAAGGCAGGTGAGGGTGCGGCAGGCAGTAGGTCCCTGGGCGATGGCGGCGGAGGGCAGCTCGCACTTGCATTTGCACCTGGGCTAACAACAAATGCAGGGCAGTCACGGACAGCGCCGGGCAAGAACCAAGGTACAACGCCTGGCTGCGAGCCGTAGCAAGTGCCATGTGCGGAAGAAAGGAAGGAGTGGACCTCGGACCCGCAAAAAGAACAGGTACAAGTGGAAGACCACCTCAGGCCAAGTTTGAGGTCGTTCGCATCCTGCGCAGGCATTTTTCAACAGTTGCAATTCATGCGGAGGATGTGGCTGTCTCATGATCCTCAAATAGGCTTTGATTCCAGGGAAAGACTGTCGATCGTGAATGATACAGAGTCCCTGATACTCGACGTGGCTCACTTCACATAATGGCCGTGCGTACTCATGCTGCCCTTTGTCTCCCTGTGAAAGCCTCAATCCGGGCTTTGCAGCAACTCGTGGGCGACGCACGTTCGATGGGCGACCAGCTGATCTGACACACTGGCCGACCTTGTACCCCGAGGTACCCCCCGGTAGAATGGCTTGAGCTCAGCGGACCCCACCAGTGACTACATCCGACCGGCCAGGAGACGACCATGTACCGAAATGCTGACTGCCTGACTCTTGTGCGGCAACAAGTGAAAGGGAAAAGGAGGAGCGCATCAGTCCTAATGGGACCTAGTCGTCCAGGCTTTGCGCCACACACGTCTTGTACTCATCAGCATGGAATGGAAGCGCCTTCTGCGCTCTGCCCAAGACTCTTCGCACGAGTCGGAAGAAGATAATGACCGGGGTACTTTGAAATCTTGGTGCGCCATGCCAAGACCTCATGTACACACAAACGGGCTTCATCCTCAACGAAGAAACAGGCTCTTGCAGTGGTCACTTGGATAATCCGGATATCATTTCCACGCTGCTTGGCAATATCCCGCATAGAAGCGACATATTTGCGTTGGGCCTCAGTCAGCGAGCCACATCATGCACCCGAAAAGGGAGGGGGGAGGCATCGCGGATCCATACTCTGAAAGTAGAGACGGCTCGTTGCATGTCCTAAGCATCTCCGCCGTGGCCAGCCCTGAAATATTGGTCCGGGGTTTGCAGACCCGAATCAGTGAATGTGCAGTGAGCCAAATGACCACGACTCTGATATTGAACCTTGCACTTGCAGGGGACTGTGAATCAATCCTCCCTACCGAGCCAATCAGCTGCAGATGAAGTCCAAGTCGACCCAGCCTCCGCCCACACCAGCCCCGGTCGCACAAGCAGGGAATCAAGTGCGGCCTTGGCCAACCAGTAGGCGTGAGCGTTATTGCCTGCAACTAGCACCTCATATTCAGCACGATCACTTCGGCTCCGGACGGCGTCCATCGCGGATCTCGGCCCCCAACAACACGAACGACAAGCTCTTCGAATAAATTGACATGATACAATGTATTGCTACATTGCCCGTGTGGGAAACCACGGCTCGATAATGATTGTCTGCGTAGAAAACTGTAACCTCACTTCAAAGCTGTAAGGTATATTGGCATGGTGCGTTCAACGGCTACCCTGCCAGCAGATGGAGCTCTTCATCCCGCGACCGACGTAGACGCCCTCCAGATTAATCTTCCTTGTCATCATCATCCACGACTTTCGTTCTCTTAGTTCGCTTCTTCCTAGCGAGCTTCTGCACCTCCTTCTCCCCTCTGATTCGGAGACTGAGTTCTTTGATCATATCTACCCATTGGATATTCCCGCCACAAGATGGACACACACAGGCTTGAGGCAAAACCTCGCCTTCTGCGCCATTGGAAAGTGCATATTTGCTCCAGCAATTCAGGTGCCCCATGGCAACGCACCCTGTATTTGGACACATGGGATGAAACCCTTTGCCCGACTCTAGATGTTTGTGACAGTGGACACATTGGCCCTCTTGTTCAAAGGCTACGACGTTGCGCACCTTTTCCACGTATTCCTTCATCGGAGCGTAGTCCAAGGGCAGGGCATGTATGCCCCACGCCAGCTGTTCAGGCGAGTCCGTACCTCCATGAGGTGGCTTGAAGTCAGTTACAACATTCAGGCCATCCCTGATCGGTATGGCCGATGACTTGACCCATTTCAGCCAAGAGTCATGCGCTTCCTTCGCAAAGAAGTGCAAATTCAGTGGCCATCGCGCGAAACTTGGAACACTGGTCAAAAGATGAATGTTAGACATGACGGACTTGAGGCTGGGACGCGGCCGTTGGGGCTTCCCATTGCGCTTCTTCTGCGTCGCAACCGAAAGGCGAGCGTCAGTCGGTATGTGCAACGACAAGTGCGGATTCGTAAGCGCCCATCTGATGAACATAGTCAGCGCCGGGGTCATAGAGTGTCGGGAGGGTGGCGTACTCAAACTTGAGGGCTGCAATCATACTGGGAAAACCAGATAACAACGCAATCATCTCCCAGGGCCGCAGGTGACTGCGTGACGTGCGGATCGCGCCGCCTTTTGCTTCGCCATTGTGCTGCTTCAGTCGTCGAGGCGGATTAGGCGTTGAGCCGATATAAAGTGAGGCGTGCTTCACGGTGGATCGTAAGACATAGACCGTGTAAAGTGCCGGCAGAGGCTTGGAGAGCTGCGACATGCCGTGGAAGAAATCAAAGTCATCAGAGCAGTGCGATTTGACGCATCTTCCTGCTAAAAGCATATATCAAAAGTGCTCGAAGATTTTTGACACAGGTTCACGAAACGTGTAGTCGCAACTTGAGCGCCTCCAATTACCTAGCATGACATGTGGTGACTAAGCAAACAATGCTCTTGATGCCCCGTACAACCTGACAAAACTAACTTCGAGTGTTCTTGCCTTACATGTTCACTGACTAGAAGTTCTAAGATTAAGAGAGCAAAACTTGATAGAATCGTCCATATGGTCATTTCCTTTGCGCTACCATAATTGTCAACGCTAACATACACAAGACTAAAGCAGGCCCTGCTTCTGCAAATCATAGTACACCTTCTCCGGCATCACATTGCCCGACATGTCCTCCATTTGCACGACGCTCCCATCATCCACCTTGTTGCGTCTCTTTTCCTTCTGTATCTTCTCCCAAAGCTTCTGTGCCTCGTTGATACTTGTGATATCTCTGAAGAGGCTCGTGTTGGTAACGCCCAGGCACTTCAGGCCGTAAATGTGTCGCGCTTCGTTGAAATGCTTGTCGAATGCTCGCCGACCCATATATACAAAGTTTCCGCAGATCTCGCAGGGAAACTCTACACCAAGGCCATGAAGTCGGTATAGCCAGAAAGGAATTGGCTTTCCATCCCAAGCAAGTGGTAGCTTGAGTGGGTTGTATATCTTCTCTTCTCCATCCTCTTCGCCTTCGTCGCCGCCTTCAGCTGACTCTCGTGGGGTCTCGGCCACATTGAGGAGGTTCTCCAGTTCCTGTTGACGCTCGCGCTCGGTCATGCCCTGCTTTCGTTCGACGTTGACGCGCGTATCGCTACGCTCGGTGCTCATAGCACTAGCAAGTCGTTTCACCCGATGCTCGCGCTCCGCAACTGCGCGCTCCTTTAATCTTGCTGCAGACACAGCCCGTGGGCCGTGGCCATTGGATTGGCCGTTGCTCTCGCTTTGTCTCTGTTTGCGCTGCTCGGCTGCTTTGACGTGTTTGCGCCCTGTCAAGTGGTTGTTGTAGACATTTTGATTCTTGAATTCCTTTTCGCAGTCATCACACCAAACAGCGTCCCCTGTGCTCAGGTCTCGAGCGCCCTGTGTTGTGCCCTTGTCCGCTTCCCAGCCCTCCACCTCACCCTTCTCCCAAGCAGCTTCGAAGTCTTGATCGAATGACGCCAGAACCTTATCGATGTTTTCCAACGGTCGTGTTCTTCGCATGAACGACTCGAGATACTCGGTCAACGTGCCGACATACTTGAAGTACTGGTCTGTTATCTTGTCCGCTCGCTTGACACCGCCGTAGCCGCTCGTAAAGTTATCGAAAGATTCCAAGTATTGGAGGTAGTTTAGCCTCCTAACGTTCGCGAGATTGAGGAATGCCTCGTGACATGTGTTCAGATCGAAGAACCGTCCGTAAGCCTCTTCACCAGAAAAGAGTGAATCGACAATAGATGGTAACGGCTCGGTCGCGTCGCCACCTCGTCTTACTTTGTACCGTTGTTCTGAGTTTTCTGCCGGCTCGTTCGGATATCTGGCATGATGGTCTCGTACGTCGTTCAACTGTTTATAAAATTCATCGAGGGCATCGGAAGTGCCAATCTTCCGGATCTCCTGTGATCGCCCTCCCCCTTCGTCTTGATAGATTTCGATCAAACGATTTGACTGATTCTTGATTTGGTCCAGTAGCTGGGCAACTTCGTGGTCTCGGTTGAGGCGATCGCGGATCTGGTGAAGACATGTCAGCGCTCGCTGCTTCGGTCGCGTAGCTCACGCGCCCATACTTACATGCTTTGGCTCGTCTCCGATGCGATCAGCGATGCCTTGTTCTAGACGTTCCAGGTCCTCGTGGATATATCTCTGCTCTTCCAAGATCAACATTGTGCTGACTATGAAGGAAATATTATGCGAAAATGAGAGAGCATGCTCCTGCACAGAGTCATGGAGGAGGGTTAGAAAGTTCCATTTGGAGGAAAAGCTCAGAGGCCTGTAAAGATGAGTGCTGGGGTGCCCGAAGTATATCCGCGCCCAGCCAGTCGCCTGAACGTGCTGTGAAAATTTCCCTACAGCAAGCCTAGTGCCTGAACTTAGTTTCAGTGACAGCCGCCACCTCTATATGTGAGCTTTTGTCTTCATCAACCACTTCCCTCAACTGTCATCCCGCCAGAACCACATTACGAACCGCGAATATGGCCGAAGGTGCAGGTGGAATCGATCGCAAGGCGGAGGAGCGGATGGAGTTCTCGACCTCCAAGGAGGTCACGGTGCATCCGACCTTCGAGGCGATGTCGCTGAAAGGTCTGGCCTTCACGTTGATACATTTCTCGTCGCGACAAAGCTAAACAAATGTAGAGAATTTGCTTCGCGGAATCTACGCCTATGGATACGAATCGCCCTCGGCCGTTCAATCACGGGCCATTGTTCAGATTTGCAAGGGACGCGATACGATCGCTCAGGCGCAATCCGGTACCGGAAAGACGGCTACATTCTCGATCAGCATGCTTCAGGTGATTGATACAGCAGTGCGGGAGACCCAAGCATTGGTGCTTTCGCCCACCCGCGAACTCGCTACCCAGATCCAGTCGGTGGTCATGGCGCTCGGCGACTACATGAACGTGCAGTGCCATGCCTGCATTGGTGGCACCAACGTGGGCGAAGATATCAGGAAGCTCGACTATGGCCAGCACATCGTGTCCGGCACACCGGGTCGCGTTGCTGACATGATTCGTCGCCGCCATCTGCGCACCAGACACATCAAGATGCTGGTTCTGGATGAGGCCGACGAGCTTCTGAACAAGGGCTTCAGAGAGCAGATCTACGACGTATACCGTTACCTGCCGCCTGCCACCCAAGTGGTCGTCGTCAGCGCCACTCTTCCCTACGATGTCCTCGACATGACCACCAAGTTCATGACCGACCCCGTCCGAATTCTCGTCAAGCGTGACGAATTGACATTGGAGGGTTTGAAGCAGTATTTCATCGCTGTCGAGAAGGAGGACTGGAAGTTTGACACACTATGCGATCTCTATGATACCCTCACCATCACGCAGGCCGTCATCTTCTGCAACACTCGCCGCAAGGTCGACTGGCTTACCGACAAGATGCGCGAGGCCAACTTCACAGTCAGCAGTATGCACGGTGACATGCCGCAGAAGGAACGGGACAGTATCATGCAGGACTTTCGCCAGGGAAACAGCAGAGTTCTGATCTCGACCGACGTGTGGGCGCGTGGTATTGATGTGCAGCAAGTTAGTCTCGTTATTAACTACGACTTACCGAGCAATCGTGAGAACTACATCCACCGTATCGGTCGCAGTGGACGATTCGGGCGCAAGGGTGTGGCCATCAATTTCGTTACGACCGAAGATGTGCGCATTCTTCGGGACATTGAACGTGAGTGTTTTGCTTGCTCTGGTTAACCCGTGCTAACCGTTTCCGCAGTGTTTTACTCAACGCAGATCGACGAGATGCCGATGAACGTTGCCGACTTGATTGCATAGGCAAGCGGGGGAGCTCAATGGATCTTTCAGTGAAACATTGGTTGCGCTGTCAGGAATAGCCAACAGGAATGAAACGCCTCCAGAGCATGGAGGGGACAAACAGTGGAGGAAAGGGGTTATGTGTTTTGTTAAGTGCGTTTTCCTTGTTCGTCCAAGCTCGCACATTGCTGACATTCCATCAGTCATACGAAATGCCCAGTTTGAGAAGGCCATATTCATCGCAAGGCTAATAATCAGGCAATAACCGACCAATTGGAGCGACTCAGAGACACTGCCACCTCAAAGTGAATACATCATCGTGCCAGTCCTAGTCAAAGTCCACATGGCCCAGTCTTCCTCGACTCATGAACAGCAGTCTACTTTTTACTTGGAAGCATAAGACGGCTCACACTCTGCGTACCTACCCATCCATCCCGGGTGGCCCATATCATAACTGACTGTTTGATTCATATCATGGACTGTCAAGAAGGCGCTGATTATAGAGCATGGATAACTTGTCATGGAATTTGACCAATCGATACCTCGCTGCTACAGAAGGAGCTGCGTATTAACTGGTCTGCCGCGATTTGGTGAAGAAAAGTCCATGAGATTGACGTGGCCGTGCCATGGTGCCTATTCACAATAGCCACATCCGTCTCTTTGTAGTCACTCAGTGACTCTATACGGCTATACAGGCAATTCACAAGCGGCATTCATGCAGCCAACCCTGATCAAGAGCAAATGCTGTCGAAGCGGGTGACGAAGCTGGGCGATATGACAATCATTAGGCGACACTCGTGCAGTCCTCTTGCACTCATGCCTCACTCCAAATCCGCTCAGCTCCCATCCAAGTAATTTGATTGGCAGCTGGGGAGGCATGAACAGCATTACGGACCTGCTGATGTTCCATGGTCGGACAATACACCACTAATGCTGCTGTGCATCACTCATAGCATCGTGTCCTTAGATCACCGGGTCACTTGATATCTATCAAGGGGCAACAGGTCTACAAAAGGCCAGCATGGCCTGGCCTATCTTGCCCTCTCATATTTCTAGCCAAGCAAATCGCGCAACGTTCTCGAACTTTACATTTCAACTTCACCAGAACCACAAACTCGTAACACCTACCAAACAACCAGAATTTGCCTACACAAGACACCATGGACGGCTACACCCTCCTTACAAAGGAAGAGGAGCTTAAGATTGAGCCAAAGAGCATCAACAATGACACTGGTGGTTGGATGTGCTTCCAGCCACTCAGCACTTATGGCGAGTACTGCGATTCCTTCAACAAGATCGAAAACATCAACTGTGAGGTTTGCGGGAAGGAACGAGAGGGTGATAGAGCCCTTGCTCTAGCCAAAGACACCCAGTGGCGCATTGGGCGCTTCGCCAGCGCCAATACGGTCAGATACTGGGGACACATGAAGAGCAGCAACCATATGGTGCCCCTTGCGGATGTGAAACCACAGCCGTAAAAGATATTGCTGCTTATGTCGGGGTTTCGGCCGCAAGGAGGAATTGCACATCTCCAAAGCAATGAGTGGATGATGTGGGAGAAAGGGGACGAGGCTTGCGTGGCCAAGCAATGAACGTGGAGGACGTAATTCGGGGTCTCCATAGCAGGCACTTCTTCCAAAATATTGTCTTGGATCTCCATCGTCAAGTTCATCACATGTGGAAGTTCCTAGAATGCCTTGTGACATTGAAGAGTCTTGACAATTCAGCATAACGGATATGAACCCGTTAGGACAAGGTAAAGTACTACTATACGAGAAGCTTGAGAAGAATGCAGACGCACGTCGCAACCTTGGTCAGGCAAAGTCGGGCATTGTCCACCAAACCGTCACCATCGTAGCTAATATGGCATACACCAGACACAGAAATATTCACCGAGACAGCTTTGTTGTTCCTTTGTCACTGCCCTGAATTCAGTATATCGCCTAGATGTCTATCTACCATACACTCATAACCCAGAACCCATCGTATAGCACACGCGTTCCGGCCAACGTTGAAACTGGCTACACTCAGATGCGACTCCAGATTTGCCCATTCCCATCGCTCTCAAACCATGTTGCGGTTGAACGCTTCCTTTGCGATATCCACCTCCAGAATTTAGTTACCTGTGACACAATGAAAGCGTTCATGATCTTCTCGCGTGCGTTCCGGCAGTGAGGTATGCCCGAGGCCCTGCAGTTGTGGTGACAATGCATCCACACTCAGTTCTCCGGCTTCAGCGACAGGTCGGCAACCTCAGAGATAAGTTTCTCTTCCTTGGCCTCTGTCGTCTCAACTTTGCCTTCGGTTGTCTCCGGTTTCGACTCGATTGTAGTCTTGGTCGCGCTCACCCCCGCCTTCTTTTCCTTGCTCTTGTCCTTCTTAGCCTTCCTTGCGGCAGCTTTTGCCGCAGCCTTCTCGGCAGCAAGGGCCTTTTGTCGTTTCAGCTCCTCGCCACCA
Source organism: Stachybotrys chlorohalonatus IBT 40285 (assembly GCA_000732775.1). Taxonomy (NCBI): domain Eukaryota; kingdom Fungi; phylum Ascomycota; class Sordariomycetes; order Hypocreales; family Stachybotryaceae; genus Stachybotrys; species Stachybotrys chlorohalonatus. The sequence goes on from KL660878.1 coordinate 18,327, forward strand.
TATAGGTCACGCCATTCATCAAGCTTCGCAGCTGGGATGATGGAGAACAGCGGGCTGGGCTCGCCAATGGTATGGCCAGCAGGAATCGAGGTAAAGTCCCACGTGTCAGGAATGTGCGGCTGGTACTCAAGCCCAAGCTGCTTGAAGATAGACCGGCTCACACCAGGCATGTATGGAGCAACGACACTCGCAAGCAGCTGGATGTGGCTAAGTGCTACACCAATAACTGCGTTGCAACGCTCTGGCTCTTCGGTGAGTAGTCGACTATCAAGCTTGTTTGATTGTAGGAACTTGTTTCCAAGACCAGAAATCTCCAGAATATCAGCCACACCAGCACGAAGTCGAGTTGCCTCGAGATGTTCGCGATAGGTTTCAAGTACACGATTCGTTTCCTGCTTGTGCGCCTCGATGACATCGTCTGTATAGCTTGAAGCCGGAACGACGCCATCCATCTTCGATTTGCAGAATTTCAGCACTCGGTTCACAAAATTGCCGAGATTCTTCAGCAGCTCGTTGTTATTTGTGTCAATGAACTCCTCCCACTTGAACTCGGTGTCGGCAGACTCGGGACGTCGTGAAAGCAGATAGAACCTCCAGATATCGGGATCGATACCCGTGTCTTTGGCGTTATGGCCAAAGACCCCGACACCACGGGATTTGCTGAACTTGCCGTTCTCGTAGTTGAGGTATTCCGTGGCCGAAATCTTATGTACCTGTGTCCACTTCTCATTTGTTCCGATTTGAGAAGAAGGAAACACGATGCTGTGAAACTGAACGTTGTCTTTGCCCTGGAACTGATAGAGGGTTACGTTGTCAGGGTTCTTCCACCATTGCTCCCACTTGGTCCCGGAGCGGTCACTGCCATCGGTATGTGTCTTGGTGATGGAGACGTAGCCAATGCAGGCATCAAACCAGACATAGAAGACCTTTTTACGATAGTCTTCCTCGTTCAGCCCTTCGGCGTTGGGAATTGGTACCCCCCAGCGAAGATCTCTCGAGATGGCTCGAGGCTTGAGGCCCTTCTCAATCCACGCCTGCGCAATGGACGTAGCATTCGAGGTCCAGGCACCCTTGCTGCTGGAAGAGCGGAACCATGCTTCGACCTGGTCCTGAAGTGCGTCCAAACGAAGATAGAGATGCTTCGTCTTGCGCCTCTCTGGCTGAGCGCCGTCCACCTTGCAGTGGGGGTTGATGAGCCAGCCAGTGGCACGTGCTTCATCCTCGCCAGTCTGCTCGCCATCGTCATCGGGCTTCATGGGATCCAGGATGTTGCCGCAGGCATCGCATTGGTCTCCCCTAGCCCCCTTGTCGTGGCAGATGGAACACTCGCCCTCGACGAATCGATCAGCAAGAAAGGTGTTGTGGGTCTCTACAGGGCAGAAAGGCTGGACGGTCTCCCTCTCTTCGATATAACCGTTCTTCAGCAGCTGCTTGAAGATGTGCTGGACAATATCGGTCTGGTGATCGGTGGGTGTGCGGTCGAAGATATCAAAGTCGAGGCGGAACCAGTCGTAGATGGACTTGTGGAGGGCGTGGTACTTTTCGCAGAGAGTCTGGGGGTCAACGCCCTCCTCCAGAGCCTTTGTCTCGGTGGCCGTACCGTATTGATCCTAACGAACAAGTCAGTACGGGCCCTGCAACGCTACACATAAGCGGCAGCCTGGACTGGAACTGGGTTTGCATACAGAACCGCAGATGAAGAGGGTCTGGTAGTCTCTAGCTTTGCAGTAGCGGGCAAAGCAATCGGCGGAGAGGACACTACCAATGAGGTTTCCCAGATGCGGTACGTTGTTCACATAGGGCAGCGCACTCGTGATGAGGATGTTGCGCTTCCCCGGCACCGGCAATATGGGCTCGTATGGGGTGCTATTGCTAGCCATGTTGGGGAACTCGCAGGCCAATGGATACGGGGCAATGGATTGTCAGAATTCTCCGTGACAAGAGCAAAAACGGTCGGTTTCTTGGCTCAAGATGGCGCAGCATACAAAATCAGAAGAGGGACTCTTGAGATGGGACTCGAGCTGTGAGTCAGGGTTTGGTGACTCAAAAGATGGTGGTTTCAAGCTGAATGGATACGCGATACGTACCAAAATGTCCCCTTCGAACAAGCATCCAGAAGTGGGATGGCGGGGTATGGGTAATTTTTTATCTTGCTTTATCTGATAAGAACGGAGTATCTGATTCTTATCGCCGGGCATCAATAAGCTGCTGGCGATGATTATCCTCATCTCCTTCCTTGTTGAATCCCCGGTTCATGAATCTTTTCCTTAGATGTGGTCGGCATTGCTTGAAGGGCTGGACCTGCGTATCCAGCAATCCCACATACACGAGCCCGTCACTCTCAGCGGTAACAATGGCGGTTGGGTCACCTGTCCTCCATCAACCCTCGGAAAGTAGCTACCCTATAGTTCATACGGGCATTTCGCTCCAACTGCAAAGCTAGCGGTGTTGCCGCAAATTAAGTTGTTCTAAGACCTCGAAATGACTCGCACCCCAGATACTTTACCATCCTAGCCGAGTGCCGGTATGTCCCGGACCGTAGTCGAGCACTTTAGCGAGCCCTAGCTCTTGGTAACGGAGGCTTTAGCCCATTGCAAGTCCAGAGCCGGCCTCGAGAACGTCCATAATAGCTACGCCCCATGCCATGGGTTCAGAAGAATCCAAATTGTCGGGGACTTGCTCCATCCCACAGCCCACGCACCTTAGCGATCGACATATTGAGGTCCGAGTGTCAAGGCAGGGAGCTCGATGAGATTGTGGCGCCTTGCTCACCACGTGTGCACGAGACTGAAAGCCAGGGCTGACCGATTGCTAGGGGTTGCGGAGCCGTGGACGGCCTGGGCGTTCCGCCGTCGATTGATATTCTAGCCAGGAATGCTTTCATCCGAACCATCGGGTTGCAATGGCGGTTGGCAATTCGACCATGGCCAATTCTGGGCTAATTGACTTGACTTGCAACATTGGTATTCGCGGAAGCAAGTAACTCCGCCACGTCGCCGTTGTGCCTGGTTTGCACAGAGCAAGGGTCGTGCTTGTGCCATTCCCAATGCATGCATGGTACGAATAAAGGGGAGCACCGAGGAGCCCAGGTGAAGTGAGTGCGAGAGAAGGGGGACGTCCCTTGATGAGTATCGGCATCCCCGAAGTATCTTAGCTGGTGTGCCTTTGCGCGGCATGCATTGCATGACGTGTGAAAAAGACTTGGCTTTGGTTTCCAGAAGGATGGCAGAGTCGATTTGGTCACTCTCCAGGCAGTGAAAGAAACGGGAGCAAGACTTGCTCCACGGTAAGGGCCACCTCGTCCGAACCATCTCGCAACGAAAGCACCATTCTTGAGATAAAAGCGCGAAACACTGTGCATCAGGCACTTGCATAAAGGACAACCGGGGTGAGAAGGAGCCTGGTCCTGGATAAGATCCTAGCAAGGAACATGAAGCTTCCGCGGACCAGGGTAAGCCCCAAATGATGAAGCACGATCGGTTGTTTGCGGACTGAGAAACACACCCAGGATTCTTGCACTGTACGTACCCCACGATGGCTCTAATCCATTTCGGCTACCAAATCCATGCTCTATTCAAACAGCCTGCAATCCAATTGCTCGTCGTGTTAGGCAACGACGCTTCATGAAGGAAAGTGAGCTAGACAAACACGTTACTCTGTATGCCTGCAGCCAAGGCAGGGCACCTTGGATCTGGATACAAGGATTTTGCAAAGTACCTGGGTGGCTGCAGGATTTGTCTACTTCTTTTGACAGTTCTTGCGGAACATGCCCTTACGGCATGGAAGCGGAGCCCCAAGGATCATGTAACCGCAGGTGCTGCGTGTCCCTTGCAGGACGACTATTCCAGACACAGGCATCCGACCGGTCAACATGTGCTTTGCAGCAAGGATTGGGTGAAGATTGGAATTATCGAAAGCAATCGGCCGTAGTTCTTTCTTGGCTTTCGCGTTTACGTACCTTTGCATCCGGGAAGAGGGGAAAGGGGGAAGGGGGGGGAGACTGGATAACGAACGCCACAGCCTCGTATCATGACTCGGTTGGTGGTGCTGGATTTGGCCGGGTTTGCTGGAGTCAATGGCCTTTTCCCTTGTAGACAACTATTAGCTCCATTGTGCACTCACAAAAGCCACGAACTACTGCCCTAGCTTGGGACCTCGGCCGACTTAACATCATTAGCACATACCATGCCTGTCTCAAATAACACCATCCTCATAGTTTATGGGCAGGTGTCGCAGCCTGATGTGGATAGGAAATGACGGAATGTGGGTAGCAATAGGAACGGATTTGGAAGGCGGCGTCGTACTTTTGGCAGGTGTACCGGGACATTGATAAGGCAATGCAACGAGAATGAACATTTTGCTCGTCATGAAAATAAGGCAGAAAAGGACTTTGGTATTTCACCAATCCCTTGCTGAAACCTATGGTGTCAAATCGTCTACCTACTACTGGAGAACTCGTTCATAAGATACCTACTAGTACTCGTATATGTCCCGTGTTACCTTAGGTGCCGCTTCTAAGTAGAAGTTTCTCGTCTTGCACGAGTTGGCCTAGCAAGTTGTTTGTGGGACCGAGAATCCGGCAGTATCATCTTCAGAGTACGCTTGAACAAGGGCAACTTGAGGCATGTGGTACGATGTCATGTCATGGCCTTGATTGTTGTTTGTGAGAAATAGGCTAATCATTAGTCGTAGAAGTCGGACGGCTCAGCAACACTCTCTAGCAAACGAGACGCTTCGCCCTCATATCCACGAGCTAAAGCAATCGCCCTCCGTTACTGGTACTGACTAAGTGAACTGCGCCGTCTCTCTTTCATTCAAGGCGAAACTCATTACGTCCTGTTTCTCTAATGCGAGTCTCTAATTCACCATCTTTCCGCCCTCATGTAGCCAATCCCGAGAAACATGACTCGCTCAACGAGCTTCATGTAACCTCATAAGACACACAGCCCTACTATCCGTTGCAACGATAGCCGATGCCCATACTCACCTGGAGAGCGCTACCTCCTGATTGACACGACAGTCCAAGCCGACAACCACCCTCATTTTCGATTGTTCACGGCCCGACTCTGCCTTATTAACTTCCCACCGCGTGCCAATATCAGGGTTGTCGGTGCCCTCCATTAGTTTAGGAGCTAGGATCACCTAGCGGCAACGGCCAACGACGTTGACCTTACGCTTCCGGATCGGCAAATCCCCGTCCCATTGCCCTGCAGGCTCCAGGCTACCTAGGCCTGTCAGGGCCCTCCTAGGTAACGTGGTTCGAGCACTTCTAGCTTCCCATGCACGAAGCAATAGCACTAACTTTTGCACTAGGCCCCGCTCCATTGTGGATAGGACGTGCTGTAAGACTTCGCTCCCCCCAATCCCTGCCAAGGCCCTGTCCAGGGTGTGGTTTAGCCGCTTAGCTCCCCAAAAACCAGTGCTCCCGCCAGTCGTGTCGTCCCCCAGCTCGGCAAGAAAAACGTCCAACGACATTCTTTTCCTTGTGAGAGGGTAAAAAAGGACGAAGGCGGAAAAAGAAAATCACAACTGCTTCTCCTCGGCTAGGTCGAACCCGGGGAAGAGATTTCGCCTTTCTCGTCTGCCCCTTCCAACAACGACAACTCCGCTATCTTTGTCCCGGATTTCGAAGTCGTACAAGTCTGCAGTGATACTTGACTGCCCCACCACGCTTTTTTCACCAACTGCTGGAACACTGGCGAGAACGAAGGCATAAAACAAGATATACAATCGCAAGATGGGGATGTTTTCTCGCAAGGACAAGGCTCCCAAGGTGGAGCAGTCGATTGGTACCTCCAATTCCTCGGTCAGCCTCAACTCGAGTGGCTCGAAAGGTGTACTCAACAGAACGTCGGCAAGCAGCTTCACCGGAAACCCCAAGTCACCTATGTCACCGGTCAAGCTACCCAAGGTCGATCTGCCCCGGCCTCCTGACCCCCAATTGGATCCTGCTGGTTACTTGCGCAGTCTCGGTGCTGTCCGAGAGAGAAGCCGCATCATTTTCAACAAGGCACTTCGACACGAGCTCAAACACTTCGATCTGGACCTTAACAAGCTCCCTGATGTCGTTACGTTTGTTGCCGGCTTGATCAAGGTGCGTTCTATTCTTTGGGAAGGAGACAGTCAACGTGCTAAACTCCACACCGCGCTTCCGTAAGGTCTACTCTGCTTCTTTTTACTGACTGTCCACTGCTTCACATAGAGAGATTTCGATGCGCCCTTCACCAGCATACCTCCCCATGGCCGGTATCAACACTTCTCAGTCGGGGGTCGTGACCGAATAGCCCAGCTGCTCTCGACCTGGCCACCCGAGGTAGACAGCACCGAGCGCTGCCGCCGAATGATCGATTTGTTCCTAGTTAGTGTTCTGATCGATGCCGGCGCTGGAACCAAATGGTCCTATAAAAGCAACGAAAATGGCCGCGTATATCGACGCTCTGAGGGTCTGGCCATTGCCAGTCTCGAGATGTTCAAGACTGTAAGAGACCCGTGTCACCGGCTTGTGCCTCGACTGACGGAATGTAGGGGCTCTTTTCTGGAGATCAAAGCAACAAATGCCAGGTAGACAAGATAGGACTGCAGTCTCTCACGGCCGAGAAACTCGCTGCTGGCTTGCAGTCCCGCCCCGGGAACGAAATCGCCGGTCTCGAAGGCCGCACGCAGTTGCTCATCAAGCTAGCTACTGCACTCCACGACCGAACCGACTACTTTGGCACGGACGGCCGACCCGGAAATTTGATTGGTATGTTTTCGTTACAAGTACGGTCCCGAGAATTATCGCTGACTTTTTGGTAGACTACATTCTATCACACCCTTCAACTCAGGCGTCGTCGGTTCTGATCGTGCCGCTGCCGGTACTTTGGGATGTGCTCATGAATGGCCTGGCCCCCATCTGGCCTACGTCCCGCACAGCCATCAACGGTGTGCCACTAGGGGACGCCTGGCCCTGCCAGGCCATGTCGACAGGAGGCTCATCCTGGGAGACGATCCTCCCCTTCCATAAAGTAACACAATGGCTCACATATTCAATCATGCAGCCCATGCAATCGTTGCTGAACATGCACTTCGCTGGCACCGAACTATTGACTGGTCTTCCTGAATATCGCAACGGCGGTCTATTCGTGGATCTTGGGGTATTGAACCTCAAAAAGGAGGACGTGGATCGCGGGTTGCGGAACTATGCGGACAACTGCACAAGGACGGGCGTCAAAGGTGTCGAGGTTGCTCCAATGTTTGAATCGTCAGACGATGTGATTGTGGAGTGGAGGGGCGTAACGGTAGGCCTGCTGGACATGCTTTGTGTCGAGGTCAACAAGGCGCTCCGGAAAGAGCTTGCTGGGAACGAGTTGACGCTAGCACAAGTCTTGGAAGCCGGCAGTTGGAAGGTAAGACATGAATATCTCCATGTTTGTGAATTTGAGCTGACCTCGTCTAGGGCGGTCGTGAAGTGGCAGAGATCCATCGGCCCAACACGAAAGAGCCTCCTATCTTGATTGATAGTGATGGGACTGTCTTCTGATTTTTATCAACTCGGTTGCATGCCAGTCACCTGCATACAAGATATGATGATGTTCGCACAATTATTGGGCGCCCGGCGTTGACTTCAAGGGGTTCTCTGGGCTTTTCAAAAACTGTACAAACGGCTGATGAACGCCCCAAAGAGACATCAGGTTATGACTGATTGGTGACGAGGACACGCTTACGCACATTCTGGCACTATTCGCCCCCATAGGTTGGCAAGCTGTTTAGATAGTGCACCTTGGAGGTTTTCTAAATGTCCAAAAAGGAAGACATATTGTACAATATCATTTTGCTTTCTACACCAAATCACCAAATACCCGTCCTTCGTCTCTGTTATGATACATGCTCCCGACCTCCAATTCGAGCCGCAGTCATGGTATGGTACACAAGATCTGGAAATACATTCCAACTCAGTTTCACCGCTTGCCCTCCGACCCTCAACGTCTGGATTTGTACTTTTGCTCAAACTCGAGTCGCTCCTTCTCTCGGCGTTCCTCCTCGAATTTCTTGAGGAACTGGATGCGGTCCTTTTCAGCTCGATCCTGTTCGTTGCCTCTGTAAACGCCAGTCATACTAGACATTTGGTTGTCCAAACCTTTCTTGGCGTCGCCCAGTTGCTTGCTCAGGCGCTCTCTCATGGCCGCGAGCCCGGTGGCGGGCGGCGGGCGAGGGGCCTCGTACTTGAGCTCCTGGACTTCGGCAGAGGGAGCGGCAGGGGCGGGGATCGTGCGCTCCGGGATTCCGAGGAATCGGCGAATGGCTGAGTTGTTTAGGAGCAGTGTGGTGAGCACGGTGGAGGCTCCTACAGTGACACCCATGAGGTTCACGGCGGCGGAGAAGAAGATGGTGAAGGAGAAGCCGAGGCCACCCATGACCCATGTCATGCTCTTCATCATGGCTTGTTGCTCCGGAGGGGTGTATTTCGCGTTCAGCTAAGTGAAGGTTTTAGTGAGACGACTTATGCGCGGGTAGATGAACCGAATACTCACCTTCATGGCTGCGACCAGGGAACCCACGCTGAGTGCAGGCAGGATGTAGTACGGATCCGCAACAGCAAGGTTGGTGAACCACAGAAAGCCATCAGTTTCTAGAGAAGGCACAGGGATTGCGGCCATGCCGTTGAGGAGACGGAAGAGACCAAAGGAAAAGGGGATCGGGAGGAAACCCCAGAGCATGCCCAGGTTGCTGACGCCGTGCTCCTTCATCACCATCTTGTTGAGGAACCGGCCTCGGACCATGTCCGCCTGGCCGTCTGGCTTTCGCACCGATTGCTTGATGATGTCCATGGCCTCCTTGGAACGCGGATCTTCCTTGACGCGCAGCATCTTGGCCTGGAATATGGATGACTGGATCGTCGGGTACACCAAGAGGAGTCGGAGAAGAGCGGCCGTCGCGATGATGGAGAAGCCCCAGCCCATGCCGGAGTAGACGTGGACGTGCTCGAGAAGCCATTGCATGACCGACGTCGGGCCCCAGCCAAAGTCTAAGCCCATGGCGTGCAGGTAGCCGAGGTTCTCGGGCATGTTCATGATGTCCTGGTCGGTGACAATGTCGGACAGGGTTTTGAAGTCGACTTCCGTCGGTACAACGGAGGGCTCTGTGAAGTTTTGCTGTGGGACTGGGTCCGGCGTGGGAGCGGCGGCCTGCGGTGCTGCTCCGACGGGCTCTGGCGTCGAGGGCGCCTCAGCGGGCTTGGAGGACGATCCGTATCCCCATAACGAAAGGTTGCGCGAAGACTGCACTCCTCCCAGGACAACTGGGGCAGCCGCATATCTCAACCGTAACGTAGGGGTCGAGGCAGTCAAGCCAGCGCCCGAGCCGCCTCGCATCGATGTTCCGAAGTGTCGTCCATTGGTGGGTGTTGGAAGCCGTGATCCTGGCTGCGTACAGGTCAGAGAAACACGCGGGGAGCAGCCGTACGACAGGGAGGGAAGCATACGATTCGAGTGGGAAGTGAATTCCGCAGCCCGGTGGAGTGGAGGGACCGCGCGACACCTCTGCTCGGCAACATGTCTGCGGCTTAACAGGAGAATGACACACGGAGAATGGGATGCCACTCCCACGGTTCTGGGAATTTTCCTAGGGGACCGCGACGGGTAAATATCGGATCCACTCATCAGTCGGGTGAATCTTGATATCGATAACGCCTTGCCAGTATTGAAAGATGATGACGGTGAGCTCAAGGAAACTGGGATATTGTTGGATTCCTCCTTTATCTTATTTAAGAGATTAACTGTTTGCGAATTTGAGTTGGTGTTTTATTTTCCTGTTGAAACCCAATGCTCTGGAAACACCAACCAAAACCTGTCTACCATGCTCGCCATTTATACACAATGTGCTACCAGCAGCACCATCTTCCCATCATCCGCTCCCCTTCTGCAGCGTGCTTCCAATTTTCATCGATGACGGATAACACGCCGGGACACTCGTAGCAAAGGCAGCAGAACTTGGCTGGAGGTCGCAACATTGCGACGTCCAGCTTAATCATTATAAGCTATTCCAAGCTTGTAAAATCGGCTAGACCTGGGCTTGGTCGCGACCTTCGCTCTTCGATCTCGATGCCTGGGCCGATAGGGTGAACCCTGCGGCGAGTCAAAGGGAACACCTGCAACTAAGTTAGCATCTGTGACGCCTTGACCATAACGTAGTGGAGCAGTCATGAAAAGGCATGAGCCGGAGGGAAGTCATATGAACGGAGCAAGGTCAAGACATACCTTGGTGCCTCCCCATCCGAGCCTGAAGGCAGCTTCATGGGCAAACAGCTCTCCAAATCCCAGCATCATGCCATTGATGAATGGTAACAACAGGTTGATCGCAGCTCCCCGTAGTAATGACCAGAAAGTAGGAGGTTTGTAGAGAATGACCGGGGAGCTGGAAGAGGGTGGTGATGTGAGAATATCCTCGCCGGCGGAGTACTGCTCGCTGTCGGAGCGAATCGTTACGCCAGACTCGGCCAGCGGGTTCGTCGACTCGTCGTAGGCCATTATCGACGGCTTGTAGTGTGATGCTTCCGACTCGGGTCCAATTCGTCGCTGGCGTCCTCCTCCTTGACAGTCCGGCCTGATGGAAAAGAGAAAGGAACACTTCGGGGGGATGCTCTGCTGCCAGGCGTGGTGTTGACGTTGGTACTTCGTGGATGGTGCACCATGGTTACGTAAGTTGGAGATCCGTTGTCGGATCGGTCCATCGCTTGTTCCGGTGGGGGAGGCAGGGAGGTGCCGCCACTAAGAAGCGTTGCGTGCAGGAAGCTTGACCACTGACGCTGGTGGGGAGCTTCTGGTACCTTTTATGACGAGGCTAAGAGTTGCCTGCCCCAAGCACCTTCTCACCTGACGTGATAGTTTGCTCTACGGAAACACAGCAACATTTTCGCATACCTGTGTCGAAGGCCGACTGAAGTCCACTCGTACTGCCTCTTTACCTTGTATAGTCGCAGGTTTAGCCCATCTATTCTTGTCCCCACGTCTTTTGCCCTGCCACTGGTCTCGACGACACCCCACCTTCCTCACGAGTTCCTTCAATATGGCCGACCGCGAGACTCAGGACGGCAAGGTGCAGGAGTTCTGCGACATGTGCAATGCATCGCCAGAACAGGTTTGTCATCGCAAATAACGCTCTTCCACGCGGCATTTACAGTTTGATTTTAGGCTCGGCAGTACCTCGAGGCTACCGGCTGGGAGATGATGCCAGCGGTGGCTTCTTTCTTCCAGGACGAAGACGAGAGAGTCATGGAGCAGGACCATGCACCCGGCCCGGCGCCCCCCAGCGACGACTATACCGGTCCGCGCACCCTCGACGGGCGACCAGCACCACAGGCCGCGGCCCGCCCACCTCGCAAGACGACTGCACAGCCCAAGAAGAAAGGTATTGCCACTCTGGGTTCTATTGGCGGCAGCTCTCACCAGCATGATGATGATGACCACGATGACGATCTTATGGACGATGATGAGGACGACGAAGGTCGAGGAAATCTGTTTGCTGGCGGAGAAAAGTCCGGACTCGCGGTGCAGGACCCTCAGAAGGAGGGCGGCCCTAGGAAGATCATAAGCGACATTCTGGCCAAAGCAAAAGCGTGAGTTGACGTAGTTATCTGGAACAAAACCCATTGCTAATGTGCATGTAGCAATGCATCTCGGCAGGATCCGGCATCTGGGGCAGGACCCTCTCGAAGCACTCACTTTCATGGAGCCGGCATGACCCTGGGAGGCGAGGGTGTCGAGAGTCGCAGCATCCCAGGGCCTCATGGCTCACGAAGAACCTCCAACGCGCCACCCCAGGAACGTATACTGCACATTTGGCAGGACGGATTCAGCGTCGATGATGGCGAGCTCCGCCGCTTCGACGACCCTGCCAACCAGCTTGATCTCCAGATGATTCGATCAGGTCGCGCGCCGTTGCACCTTATGAACGTGGAGAACGACCAACCCGTCGACGTCAAACTGCACCAGCACGACACGCCTTACACACCACAGCCCAAGAAGTACAAGCCGTTTGGTGGTTCAGGACAACGCCTTGGAGCTCCTGTTCCCGGAGACGGCAACTCTCCCACTGTGTCCGCTCCTGCGCCAGAGCCCAGTGCCGCACAGTCCTCATCATCGGCCAGCATTGCTCCGACGGTTGACAGTGCTCAGCCAACAATCAACATCCGCATTCAGATGCCCGACGGCACGAGGCTTCCTGCGAGGTTCAACACGAGCCATACTTTGGGTGATGTTTACGGGTTTGTTCAGAGCGCTTCGCCCGAAACCAGAAGTCGCACCTGGGTGCTCGCGACGACATTTCCCAACAAGGAGCATACGGACCGGAGCCTGGTACTGGGCGACATACCCGAGTTCAAGAAGGGTGGCACGGCTGTTGTAAAGTGGGCATGAAGCGGAAGACAAAGTGAAGAATGGCCCAAATCACGATGACACTTGGCGAATAAACCGGACTTGATTTGTAAGAAGACGCGGCTTAGAAAAGATTGGTCGCTGGGTGTGACTAGACAACGCTTCATGTTTTCCCTGTCATACATGGTCGGACCATTTCGGGTTTACATGAAAATCCTTGAGCACCTCTTAATGGCCCCTGGTGATCATTTGCGTACAGAAAGTGGTTTGTGTCCTATTTCATACGCCGTTCTCCACGACTGATGGGTGGTATCGAGCTTCCAATTACGCCATTAACTCCCATGCTTCATAAATCCCATTGGCACAAGTGCCCATTCTAGTCCCCCGCAGCCTTCTTGCAACGCAGGCTCAGCTCGACACGGGCTGTGCTGGAGCCAGTGATGCGGACGGCCCGTCCAGGAACTTAAAGTGCTCAATCGCTATTTGGCAGTTCAGCATAGCAGCATTGAAGCGGGCCTCGCCGGGCGGTAAGACGACCATGAGATAGGTGTTTGTTGTGAATTTTAGAATGAAGAGGCTGAAGCGCATGCCCGCCTTGTGCTCCATGCGGATGAACTGCTCGGCGTTGCGCGGGGTGCCGGTGAAGCGCGAGATGCTCTGCTTGAAATGCTTCATGATGTTGGACATGCGCTCGAGGCGGTCTTCGGTAGGGTTCCGCTGGCCTTCGGGAGATGTCCATGAGGAGACGGCGAGGAAGGAGGTGCGCTCGAACAGCAGCAGCTCTTCGGCTTCTATGGCAACACCGAGGTTGGCGAGATTGCGCTCGATGACGGACAAATTGGGGACGAGGTCGTGGATGATGGACGCCCAAGCCTTGTACAGGCTCTGATCCCAGATGGAGGTGGCAAAGGGGGTCAGCTCGATGCTCTCGACGTCGGAACCCAGGGTGTGGTTGTACTCGGTCGTCTTGGTGCGGACCTGCTTGACACGTTCGTCGTAGACGGCCTCGCGCGAGGACGGGGCGACAAGGTCCATCTTGTGTATGAGGATGTAGATCTTAGCCGAAGGGGAGTACTGCAACAGGGCGGAGAGGATAGAGGCGTATGTGGCGAAGTCGCGGTCGACGTCGCGCGACTCGATGTCGAAGACGTAGATGAGGACGCCGACGTTGGAGAAGACGTGGACGCGCTGCTGGGAGAGGTAGTTCTCCATGAAGGCCTCCTGGCCGCCGCAGTCCCAGAGGTTGAGGGTGAGGTTGCCGAGGAACTTGACGTGGGAGAGGTCGATGTCGATGGTGGCGCCTCTGCAAAGAAGTGACAAAGGTAAGCCCTTGATGTTGCTAATTTGGAAAGGGGAAAGGAGGAGGGAGGAGGGGGAGTATCGCACAATCTGCGGGTGTCGCGAGCTATGTAGTTGCTAAAGATGATGCTGCGCATGCTGGACTTGCCGGAGCCGGACTTGCCCATGAGCAGGACCTTCTTCTTCTTAGGTTTCTTGACCTCATTGCGGATGTCGGTGACGGCGCCTTCGGAGAGGGTGTTGTCGGTGTACGAGGCCATGGCCGGGGGGTTGTCTGAACAAAAAGTTGAGCAGACGAAGCTTCTCAGCAGCTGCTGTCTAGCGAAGGACGGAGGAGGTTTTGGGGTTTCACCGTGTCCCTTTAGAGCATGGCCGTAAGTCGCAGGCTATCGTGGGTTGGGGAAGAGGAGTTGGGCCAGTGCGAGAGGGTGGGGGTGAGGATGTCGTAGGGGAAATCGTAGGGTCGCGTGCGTGCGGGCAACCGAGAGGGTGCTGGCGATGATGATGATCCCCAAAGCAGGGCAGTGGAGTTGGCGGTGCGTGACACCCGAACCCGGCGGGAGGGTTGAGCCCCACTCGGCGAACACTGGGCGCTGGAGCTGGGGCGGGTTCTTGGATCCTGCACTAGCCGGCGGAGCGAGAGCCGCTGTAGAAGGCATCACGTCACCTCTATGCTTCCATTCTGCCTCCCAAGACTACTCACATGATCAAGATGCTGGCATGACTTACCTTACTCAGGCAACGACTTGTTTCGACTGTACGCAGGATAAAGCATTTATTCGACTTGTACTCCATTGTTGACCAAGGATACCATTTTTGATGAGTGTTTATTTTACTCTTGGTTAAAACAGGGCTCTCTGGAATAAACCAAGTCGGCCCAGGTTAATCCGAGCCATCTTCATCTAAGATGTGACCGGTACAGCCACAGCACAAGATGCTTCCGTATAAAACCCTAGAGGTCCCAGCCTGTGTCTTCTTCTTAGTTCATCTCCTATATATACTTCTACTTGGCCAGAATCAAGAATTAATCTCATCGAGGTTGTACACGGCATACTGCCTAACCACTATTCAAGGCTTCTGGAGCCAAGTGTTCCTACCTCTTCTTTCACCTGGTTGATAGAATACTGACTTATGCAATCATATGTAAATGCACCATCAAACTTCCGCTCATGCAAGGTTAGGCAATTCGCAACCCTCAAATCAGTCAGGCTCGCAATGAGACGACTCAAGGCCGCCAATGGCACGTGTAGTGCCCGTTTGTGTACAAGGATGGATGCCGCCACGTCCACAAACTCCAACCTTTGCACACAGCCCACGAATTCCCGCCATCATCATCGCGAAGTTTCAGGAAGCAAATATCAGCAGGCCTAGTCACCACCCGAGTGCTCCCGAAACCCACACGAGAAATGGAAAAAAGAAACCAGCCTTCCCATTCCACCTTCTGTGGCTGAGCAGCCCACCAGATGTCGCTGCCCAAGCTGGAAGCCGGAATCCTTCCCACGTCAGGGCGCCGAACTCAAGGCCAGACAGACCCCTCTCCTCGCCATTGCTCCTGGGCTGATGCTAGCGCGCCGCGGACCCCTGATGCCTCTTGTTCAAATCGCACCAGCCGTACGGGCGCTTGATGATGGATTCAGCCGCTTGGGGTGTCCACTCCTACTTCGCTTCCAACCCTGCCTCCAGGTCAGCCCCATGTTGCGTCTAAGCCATGCCGTGTATGGCTCATGGTGATGGCCCGCGGTCTGCATCTGCTCATAAAGAGTCAATCTCCAACTTCTGAACATGGCGAGGGGGGTAGGCAGGGCCACCCACGGCTCTCGTCCTCACAATCGCATCCGCCTGCGCTCTTGTTAGTACATCTGCGTTATCAGCCCTACTAGAACATGGAAGCCTCAACTCCACCCTCTCGAGGCCCTTGCAGGCCTCCTTCGCCAGCGCTGGTAGTCATTGACCGCGTCGACACCGATCCCAGCCCTGGTCATACTTCTAACGACGTCGATGCTCGAGCACGCAACGCTGCCCAGTCGCGGTCACGGTCACGCCGACCAAGCAACGTCTCGGTCCAGCAACTGCGCCGCATCGCAACGGCCCTTTGGGCGCCCCGATCCTATCGCCAATGGAAGTCGCCCATTCTCATGATCGCCTTCCTCTTTCTTGGCTTCGGTATGAGTCTCACCCACTGCGTCTTCTACCCTAGTCTACAGGGACGCATCGTTGGGGATTCCTACAACCAGGAGAATCAACTCCGGTAAGTGACTGCCACCCTTTGGATGCTCAAATTCGGTCACTGAAGCCATATGTCAGTATCGGCACTGCTTGTGCCTTCCTCGCCCAGCTAGCACTCACCTCAAGCGTATGGAGATCCTATACGCAGTGGCTCTGGAGATCCGTGTACAGCCACAATGGCTGGACCATCAACGGCTTGAACAAGGCCTTCAGCGCAGACACTGCACCTTCGTCGATTTTCAGCTGTAACATGCTTAGGAACTTCAGGCTGGGCCCCTTCATGGCGCTCTTTGCTTGGTAGGTCTCATCGTCGTCGCTCGAGTCGCAGTCATGCGACGAACTCGCGCTGACCCGTGCCGTTCTCAAGGTGTCTTATCCTCCCGTCCTTCTTCACGCCTGCCGCCTTGTTTGTCTATCCTAGTGTAGAGACAGTCGCCGCGGAAGAGTCGGTGCCGTACCTGGCCATCGCCAACAGTTCGGCTGGCAGCGACTTTGCCTACTCGCCGCCCCGCAACAGCAGCACCACCAAGTTCAAGGACGATACCAGCAGGATCTTCACGGGACCTAGAACCGTTTTGACTCTACTCGCCGGTGCCACGGCATCCCAAGGCGAGATTTTGCCCATCCAAGGCCCAACAAACCACTCGGCGTACTCGGTCGACTTCTATGGTCCCATCGTCAAATGCGGCGATGCGAATCAGACGGCCGTGTCCGGTATCGAACGCTTGCTGAGCGAGCACATGGCTATCCCAAAGGGCACCACGCGCCAGGTGGACAGCGCGTACTTTGGGTTCGTTCCGGTCTGGAATACCACTGGCGACCTCATTGCGCTTTCGCAGCCTCGCTACCAGGAACCCTCCAACGGCACCAACGAACTGTGGATGACCTTTCAGCGCTACACCCTCGGCGGCGCTGGTGAACGCACCCGTGCGCGGATTTTCCAAGTGTGTCGTCTATACAACGCAACCTACGACCTCTCACTTAAGTGGGATCGAGGTAGACAAATCGTCAACGGCTCCTACAGCGTCCGCGAGGAAATAACCTTCCCCCGCGACCGCCGCGGCGAGGTATCCGACATGGCGAGCCACGCCTACGCAGCATTCATGTGGACTCTGACGGACCAGCTCGTAGGCTCCTTTGGGTGGTTCAGGCGTTCTGGCGGCTCCAGCGACGGCCACGAGGACATCGCGCAGTTCGGCGCCATCGAATCGCCCATCCGGCATACCAGCGTCCTCGGGAGCGTCGATCTAGATGTCTACTTCGACTTCAACGCGATCTACGGCCTCTATGTACACGACAACGAGACGGAGATTTCGGGGCAGCGGTTGCAAGATAAGCAGCTCGCGCGCAACCGAACACTGGCCGCGCTCATCGAGGAACTCAGTTACAACATGACCGTGAGCCTACTCCACAACAAACTCCTCACGTAAGTCTTCCCTTCCCTTGCAACTATCCATACCGTCGTACGAAATTCCCGCTAACGGCATCCTCAGGCACAACACCACCCGCCAAGTCACCCGTTGGAACGACGTCAACCGCTACGGCTATAACCCCATGTCCCTCTTCATCCCTTACGCCCTCGCCAACCTCGTCGTCCTGATCTCCGCCATCCTCGGCCTCGTCTCCTTCCGCCACGGCACACACCCCGACAAGACCTTCCAAGACATTGCCAATGCGGCAGGAGAGCCGCTGGTTACCAACAACATTCGTGATTTTCAGGCGATGCCCAGGCAGTTGTCTGTCGACGAGCTGCTTGTGAGTGGTGATCCGGGGTACTTAAGTCCTGGATCGCCGGTTCCGACTCGGTCGCGCGCTGGAAGTGATTCGAGTCGGATATCGGCCTTTGTGGATCCATCATCACAATCTTAGACCTAGTTCACTTTTGATTTGTTTCACATTTGAGTACGATATAGACCATGAGAGATACTTTCCTAGAGTTGCAAGATTATGTTCTAGTCTTAATGCGCATTTGTTCTACACTCAGTTTGGCATACGATTGGACTTGTTCACGAAAGCGCCGTTGGTCTGGAGGCATGAAGCATCATGTAGAAATGTGCAGTGGTTTTGCGGGTTTAAGGTTCAGGAGTTAATGATATGCTATTCAGAGAGGTAGCATAGATCATTGACTATAAAATGCTCCACGTGGCAGTCACAAAATCTCCCTCCTATTCGTGAGGGCAACATTTTTCCAGAACATTGCGTTGTGGCTCAGCATGGAAAAATTTACCTCTTCTCCACGTTTTCGTATGAAGCTTTTTCCTCGTCCATAGGGCCATCAACATTCTTGACTGAAGGCTCAGTGTCGCTGTCGATACCGGCGACGGCATGGTCGAATTGTCTACCACGACGCTCAGGGCCGAGCATGGTAGTGACCATGATGCCGGTGGCAATTATGGCCGTAGCGACCCCCATGACTGGTCCGTAGGCTTCAACCCTGTCTCCTCTAAAGTTGGTAATGAACGTGCTCTCCGCGATTGCATTGACAATCTGGGCCGAAGGGGAGGAAATCATGTTTCCGAGCTGATAAGTAACACCAGGGAAGGACGAGCGGAAGGCAGAAGGCGCCAGTTCATTCAGGTGAATAGGGATGACTCCCCAGGCACCTTGGACGAAGAACTGCATGAAGAAGCCAGTGGCGCTCAGGGAGCGTTCGGTCGTTGGCAAGATCCAAGCTGGGATCATGCAGCCAGACATGAAAGCCGAGATGATGATGGCACGGCGACGGCCGATGAACTGGCTGAGGTAGCCGATGATACAGCCGCCAACGCACGCCCCAACCTTCATCAAGATGGATGCGCGTGAGGCTCCGGCGTTGTCCAGCTCCTTCTCCGTCAACATAAAGGTGGTGTATGAGTCCTGAGACGTATGCGAGTAGTAGTTGAACCAGGTCATGAGGATGATGCAGTAAATGCACATCTTCCATTCGACCGCCAACATCTTCTTGCAGTCACGCCAGAATGCACCAGGCGTAGAAGCTTTCTTGCCATTGGCACGGGCTTCGAGGAATTGTTGCGACTCCGGGAAAAGAATGCGGATAAGGCCGACAGCGATCGAGAGTCCAGCTTAATCATAGTCGTGGTTAGTTTGAAAGTCTTGGCAGTCTTGCGATTTACTCAGTACGCACCTCCAATCCAGAAGACAATGGTCCATGATTCGGTAGCTCCTCCGACGCCAAGGTTGGCGCACGCCGCCAAGACATAGCCAAAAGAATACCCCTGTTGCAGAATGCCCGACATCAAGCCACGAGCGTTAGCCCTGCATGCCAAGTCAGCCTTATCACTTACACGCGCCATATGGATGAATGAGTAGAAGGGATCACAAGCTTACGGGCATTGCTCCAGTGCCATTGCAATGGCGTTTCCGTACACACCTCCCATGAACAAACCGAAGAGACTGCGGACACCGAGAAACTGCTCGAAGGTCCTGCTGTAGATGGTGGCTATCTGCAAGAGACCGAGAACAAGCATGTTCAAGACCATGGGCCATTTACGGCCCCATTTGTCTCCGGCCAGACCAAAGATGGCGGCGCCGACAGATCGAAGAAGTAGTGTTAGAGTAATGGCAGTGGAGATGTCGGTGTTGGTTCGACCGTAGTAGCGGGCAAGCTTGGTTGTCTGAATAGATAGCGCATGGAAGTCAAAGGCATCGGCAGTCCAGGCAAGGAAGCCGACAATGAAGAATATCCAGTCCTTGAGCGACAGCTGAGCTAGCAGGCTGATGGGGTTTTGGATGGGATCGGGAGTCTGCCATTCGCAACGAGTCTCACCTAGGTGGTTGGTAAGAACAACACGCTGCTTCCAGATGAAGAGATCCTTTATGGACTGCTTCATAGTGGGCAAGATGCCCTTGGCCAAGGGGTCCGCAGGCTCATTGGGGGGTCTCGTCGATGATTCGGCCATGATTGGCTATTGACTGAGGGCCTGAAGCAGCCCTCTTGGTGCGGAATGTAATGGAAGTTATGATTAAGAAGAAGCGACGACCTGTCTTTGATCGCGTGGAGTTTGGGTAAAGTTTTGAGAAACCCTAAACAGATTTTGATGGGAAGGGACGAGGGCAGACAACGTGAAGGGAGGCAGTCGCGCCACCAGATTGGGAAGGAAGGAGGGCAAGAAGGGCGAAATGTGACAGCTCGAAGGCAGGAGCGTGTCAGTGGAACAATTGATGATCAATGGAACAACCGATGGTCAGAGAATCAGAGACAGGACAGCGCAACGGGCGACTGCATCTATTATACCTGCACAGCTTCCAGCTTGCAGCTTTCGACTTACATGACGAGTGGACCATTGCCACGCAAACGTCCCTTTTCAGAGTAATCGACGGACGATCCATCGAGACCCGATGCTTCAAAACGATCCCCAGACGCCCCAGCACACACACACGCTGCAGAGGTCACCGCTATGACGGAACAGTCAGGATGACCCCTCTGCGTACAAACATCACGCGCCGACCGTTGCGTGGGTGAGCAGTGCATGTTGCAGCACCTCCTTAGCGGAGCACCGCATGGGCCGTTGCATCCGGGTCCACCGATCACTCTGAGGGCATCTGTCGTGGTAGAAATGCAGAGCCCTTGCATAGCACAATCTGTTGACTCGAGCCATGTTATGACTAGGGCCGCTCGAGCAGCCTGTTGGTCTTGCAGCGGGGTAATAGGGCCGATGGCTTGCCGGTGCGCTGAGAGAACGTCCATTTCGACATCTTGTCCGCATTTCCTTCGGCTCGCTGAGCAAACGACGTTATGACCGGAGGACGCTTTTAGCATCCCAGTACGTCAACACTCTCTGACCAAGATCAGGCGCCTTGGCGGCGGCATAATCAGATGCCGAGGCGGGACAAGACTTGGCTAGACAAGGTCAGGGTACGCGAACGACGTCCATATTGCAAGCTCGGTCCCGGGTGTAGTGTCACCATCCAGAGACTACTGCTGCTCGCGGAAACAAAAGCACCCTTGTGGCGTCGCGTAGTGTGACGTACCACGGGACGATCGACCATGCTCAAGCCCCTAGAACGTGCGGGATGCGGCTGGTCAGTGGGCCCAAGCCAATTCAGTCTGGCGCAGCGTGGTTGGACCATGTCTCCCCCGACATCCAAACGCGGGGGATCCAAGCATCACGCAATCTGGACGTAATGACTGAGTACCTCTGGCTTCTTCCCATCTTTTGACACACTCAAGAAACCAACTTCGGGGCAGTGGTTTCTTCCATTTCTCTTTGGTCTCGATTTAGAGTAGATAGGGGGCGGGTAGGAAAAACCCTCTGATCGTTCCATCCTGTTGCGCTTCAGCCTTCGAGACGATGATGGCGCTCAGACTACCGAACTGGTACTGCCGGCAGATACTTGTTATCGTCAACCCACTTTTCAAAATCTCTCACTTCGAAAAGACCCGGGGAGATAAGCATAACTACCTTCCAAGAAGCATACGGAGAAGCCTACAAATAGCGGCAACCAAGCGGAAGACGCCAGGCTCGGTCAACCCCCGGAAGCACTAGCCATCCTCGATGTGCTAGCGTCTTCCGGTAGTTCAAGGTGGTACTGCGGCTTTCCTTCTCTATCGGCCGAGGCCTTTGCCACAGTCCCGCTCAACCGTCCGCATTGTTTACTTGGCGATGCACCTACGTCTTGGCCAAACGATCTAAAGTACAGGGCGTTTCTCAGCTAATTAAAGTTCCCACCTTTGAAACACCATTGAAGTTTGTGGTCAGGACGGACCTCCGACTGTACGCAGTTTCCAGTGTAAAGGCACGGGCAGCTTGATGATACTCTACTGTTACAATTCAGACGGCATGTGGGTCGTTGATACTCTCTAGACTAGTGGCAACGAGCGGTATCAATTTGAACCAGCTTCAGTCATGGGGCTGTTTGTTATCTGAGACGGACTTCTCGATGCAGCAAGACCACGGTCTTGGAGGTGCCGGCTTGCGACCGAACGATAGCCGACTTGAATTCCGACTCCTACCGAAGCATATACCTCTATGCCTGTCAGTGCAGCAGCGCCTATCGAAAATGTTTCGTGGCGCCCTTGCGTTGGAATGCCGAACATGTGGAATCTGTGCAACACGTTTGGACTGGATTGTTCGGGTACCAGCGAAAGCCGACGAGGAACTAATCAAAGGTTCCGAAAGCCACCTCTCGCGTGGGTTTACCGGATGCGGTGGCAGTTCCAGCAGAACGGAAGACTGTTTGGTAGCCTTAACCTTCGTTTGGGTGTTCTTCGCAAGATCGACAACAAGCATGGAATAAGCTTGAGATGGTGGCAGTTCACATTTACCATGGCTGCAATCGTGCCGAAAATGACGTCGGGTTTGATCTCGCATTGTCCTATCGACCATTACATACGCCGATCCACGGGGCTACTTTCTTGACGGAAAGTAGCAACGTTGACTTCTACCGTGCAATGATCCCTCGGCCATGGTTGCAATATAGGAATCTTTCGGAGCTCAATGGCGGGCCTCTCTGGCGTGAAATAGCTCTAAAAGCACGCGTCTAGGATCCGCAACAAAACAATGGTCGCATATACGAAGCAGCAGTGTAACCTCCTCAACAGATGCTTTACAGTTCCGGGACCCTTCTCTCGCCCACCGCATCCCTACCGTAAGTGGGCGCAAGTGCCGGGTATATCGGCATCTCCTAGCCCTGCCCTCCCTCCTTCAAGTGCCGTTGATCTCTTGTTACAGCTTACACCGACAAATCGTCTGATGTCTCATGCGCTGTGACCCCACGGGGGGAGCATCCGGTGGACGGACCAATGAGCCCGGCGCTAGCACCCGTTTCTCATGGTCCTGTGACAACGGGGATTCAGTCTGCCATGTGTCTTGGGGTCGCAGGTGCAGTCGGCGAGTCCGGGACATGTCGGAATGTTCACGAACTATTGCTGTGGAAGCAAGAAAATTGGGCAAGTTCGTCAATTTAGGACATGTCGGTAGATGTGGAATGGAGTTGATGACCGGGGACCCGGCTAAGGATGCGGGGTTGGAATGATGGACCCCTTATGTCACCCTTCTCCATTCCTGTCAAACAATCCCATGCTCCCGCAACGGTTGGAATCTTGACGATGTGAAACAAGTCTGTGGGCGCCGAAAAAAAAAATAAAACAGCAAATTTCAAAGGCACTCGTCCCCGAGCGACGGAAAGTAATTGCAGCAGGGTCTGAACCTCTGAAGTGAGACTAGTATGCATTAGATTCGTTGGTATATATACAGCTCTACACCAGTATCGTATAAGACACGGTGCTATTAACGGCGAACAGAGCAGCAGACGCCGCGATCTCCAAGAAGGTCCTTGCAAGCCAATGCCCCTAAAGCCCCCTAGATCTTGCCAACACCAACACCAAGGAGAACGATGGGCTTGACGAGCCAGAGAGGGGTGAGCTTGAACTTGTAGTCGGCCTTTGTGAAGTTGCCAACCTGGGTAATGTTGACGCCAGCATTGCCCCAGTCGTTCTCTGCAAAGGGATGTGTTAGCGACGGTATTCCTCATCTTCATCGGTTCTTAGGAGATACTCACTTGCGCCCAGGTTGGCAAATCCGTCAATCTCAAAGTCACCGCAGGTGCAGGTGTTGGGGCTGTCTTCGGGGATGACGAGACCGTACGTGCTGAGGGCCTCGCGGGTGTTGCCGCGGAAGACGTTGCCCTCGACGAGGACCTGGTTGTCGGAGCGCGAGTGGATGGCCTGGTAGAGGAAGTCGACGTAGTAGTTGTTGTAGATGTGCTGGTGCCCAAAACGGCCGGCGGGGCCACGGGTACCCTCGTTGCGCCAGTAGTTGTGGTGGTAGCTGACGTGCAGGTGGCCGGTATCGACGTCGCGCAGGGCGTCCGAGTTACCCACCAGCGAGGACTTCCAGTGATCGTGGAAGTAGTTCCAGCTCACAGTGATCCAGTCGGAAGCTCGGTTGATGTCGACTTGACCGTCCTGATTGTGATGTTAGTGTCTGGGTGAAGCTGGGGAGGAGCGTGGAGCTCACATAGAAGTCGGGACCAAGTTCAATGTCGGAGTAGAACTCATTGTGGTCGATCCAGAGACGAGTGGAGTTGACCAAGGTGATGCAATCATCATCGTAGATGTGTGAGATCTTGAGATTGCGGATAATGACGTTGTTGTGGTGTCGAACGGTGATACCGTGTTGTCTGATGTGAGCCTTGTTGCCAACACCCAGCAGAGACTTGTTGGAGGTGAGGTTCAGGCGCCGTGGCAGCTCAATCTCGCCGTTGACGTAAATGGTCAAGGTCTCGGAAGACTGGCCGGCCGCGATGAGCTCGTCGGCGGTGCTCACGTAGACGGTTCTGCCTCCCTTGCCGCCGGTGGTGGTAGCGACCGGGTTGTTCTTGGCATAGCCCTCGATGTCCCAAGAAGCCAGACCGAAGTTCTGGGTAAGTTGGGCGAGCTTGGCACCGACTGCTCCGCCGACGGGTGTAGCCAAGGCCACCGAAAAGGTGTTGGCGAGGACGAGGAGGCTGGCACGCATCGTGAACTGAGCTTTCCGGAGGCCGAAGGGTCGTTGATTAGGTTGAGCTTGGAGAAATCTCGACTCGGGATGGAGAACAGGAAGCCAATTGAGGTAGCATCGACGAACAGCAGGCCTTTTGTACCTGTCCTGGCCAGCACTCGCATCCACGGTCCCGGAAATTGTTCCTCCTATCGTATGGTTACAACCCCGACATCTCTACACAGAACAATGTAACCCCTCATATGAACCCTGCGCACCGGACGGCCTGGGAGCCGTTCATGGCGTTGGGCGCTCCACGCAGTTGGTTCCCCGGGCACGTAGTAGGGGCAGCTCGTTGTGCCTGGATCTCGCGATGCAGCCTGACCCATGCTCCAAGGCTTGCTAGCGGGGAAGAAGCTGGAGAAACTGATTTGGGTCTTGGTGAGTTGGGGAAGACAATATCGGGGAATGGGGTAGGCGGAGGAGGGAGGGGCTGCACCATGAATGGTGGAGGAAATTGTTCCGTGCATGTCGCTCGTAATAATCGTCTGAACGCCATGTTGGCTAGCCTTGGGGTCGTAGTGCCGGCGAACACCTTTCTGGATACTTTGTATTGGGCTAGGGCAACATCAACCCCAGCGATCAAGGCTCTATTGCCATGTTGAGCCTAGAGTGCTGGCTGTTCTGATCAGGCCTCTTGGGGGGGGGGGGGGGGGGGGGG